>JBBMHQ010057632.1:0-13617 GCA_037834295.1 Postelsia palmaeformis
AAATCCTGACTTCGCTGAAGTACTTTTTTGCCTTTTTTTCAGAAATTTACCTCAAAAAATTACCTCGGGAGAATTTTTGGAGAAGTAAAAGTCAAGAAAAAAAAAATCGCAAACACTCTAATGAACGAAACGAAACTTCCTTTTCGTAAAATTCGTCGAGAAATGACACCGCTATTCTTGTCTTCAATTTGTTTTTTTTCGCAGGAGCGTGGTATTCTGTCTTTTGGTCGAGGACCCCTGCTGAGGCTCACCATAAGGTACGATAGGGTCAAAGGAAAGGTAAGAGAAGATAAGGGGCGGTGGGGAGAGGGCGTCTTGTGAGGTATGGTGTGGTACGTACGTATGGGACGCACTGTAGCAGCATGAAGCGGTGTGAAAGCACAAGGGCTTTGAGTTGGTTGGACTTCACTCCACGACTAGTTATCAGTTGGAATAGTTGGAATAGTCTAGTGTAGCGAGGTGAGCCAACTAACTGAGTTTTTTTCATACTCCCTTATACCAAAAAATACAAAATTTGAGGGACAAACACCCCAGTAAGATGCAAAAACGCAGATTTCCGCAACTTTTCGCACACAACTCGCTACGACTACCTGTGTAGCCAACTTGTAACTAGTCGGCGACTTATAGTCAGCCAACTGACATCCCTAGAAAATACACTGCTGTGAGGTTGGCAGGCCGTCTGTCACGTTGGAATACATGCCTTCTCAGCCGAACACACCGCAGTCACTGACGTAAGCGAGCGCCTCTTAACGTTCAAGCCATTGCTGAATGTGCCTCGTATCGTTCACACCTTGTCTATGCTTAAAACAACCATATCCCACGCGTAAAAAAAGAAGAAAAAAAAACTTCGTGCATGCAAAAATTTCCACATCCGATGCGAAAAATCGATAGATCCCAAAGATGATTCTCCACACCCTACTCTTGGATCGTCGCATTAGCATGTATGAGCAAAACCGTGGACACAAAGTGAAAACCAAGAATCCGCAACAAATCAGAACAAGGCCTCACTCGCATGATACGACTGATGCGTTAGGCTGCACGCAAGTGCAAAAATCTTACGCGAGGGCCGCATCTTCTTGGTGATCGTGTGACGCAATTTCCATCTCCCGCCCCTGGTAGCTTACGACAGACGTCCACGTGTTCTGGCCACGGAACACAACAGCGCGCAAAGGACAACATGGGGGAAACAAGGTGGTCGCACCGTGGGTGCTGTGCCGCCTGGTAGTAGCTCTCTGACGCGGCTCGCAACCAGTGTGGTGAGCTTAACCCTCTCATAGGGGCTTACAAAGGGGGAAAAAGGTGTCGAAAATAACTGTCGACTACAGCACTGCCCACACCAAGCAGCCTGCGTTGCCGGGGTAGGGGACGTGTCCGAACTGCAAGGTAAGGAACTGCACACGACACCCGCGCACCATAGTGGTGTTCGTACTGCCGCAGGCTCTTTCTAGTCTCTTGGCACGATCGCACCCGATTTTTTGGCCGCTATATATGGGCTCCCAGAGGGTTAATTCCCCGTGCTACGTACGATTTATAGGGATACTCGTACCACGCACGATAGACGTTCTGAGGGCTCCTTACACAAGGAGCCCCAACGAGCGGACTATGACACTAAAAAAATCGAGCCACAAGCCTTATTATACACAAATCCCATGGGCTAGGTATCGAACAATGTTTGGGGTGACCTCTCATGGCTGCTTAACGCAACGATACAGTAGTGCCGAACGACGCTCACACACTTGTAACGGGTGATTGATACGGTATTTATTTTTGCATAGCAATTATGCCACCAGCCTTTCTTGGCGCATCGAGGCCTCTCGTGGCTTTGATACATAGTTTTAGTTGAAAAGGGCGGTCAGTCACGGGGACAAACCACTGTCTTTCGCCACATTTGCTGCATAGCCACACGAGAGAAATTCGAGGCGTGTCCGACACAGTTTTTGTTACCGTTGCGCGGTTGAATCTGGTGCCTCGGTGCGGTTGCCCCGGCTGGCGCGCGGGGTACGTCTTCAGCTGCACCCACGACGCCCCGACCGGCGAATCGCCAGCCGCGAGCGGTGGCACTCCCGTCGGCGATCCCTGCCAAAAATTGTGGGGGAGGGGGCGCAAACAACATGAATCTTAGCTACATGCTAAGAATATAACTGCCAAAAAATACCAAGTAGGGAGCGTAAAGGCTGGATATTAGCGTAGAAGCAAGTGCCCCCAAGTGTGACCAAACCCCAGGGATTGATTGCGCCAGGCACCAGAAGCCACTTCCTTGCATTTGCGTCCTTCAGCCAACACCCGACTGAGCAATCGCCCCTGCAACCAGAGCATTAATGCCGCCTGGGGATTCGTCGCCGCGCGACTCGATGGACCCGCCCTCGGTGGCTGGGCCTGGGGTTTGTTGTCGCGGCTCTACACCCCGAAAACGGGCGAAAACGGGGGCAAAAAATCAAGAGTGAAATGAAACGTATTGGTCGTGGTCGCTTAGTCTCCCTTCCTTCCACCCTTCCGTCCTTCCTTCCCCAACCCTCCCTCCCTATCTTCTCGTCGGTTGGCAACGACACTGTAAAACATGCCGCTCACGACGTGAGCTAGACAACCAGGGCCCTTTTTTCCAGCGGTAGGTCACAGCTGGCGATAGAGATAGATCGTATGTGTACGGGGTTAAGAACCTTTACTCCGCACAAGGGGAAATATCGCAGCACGTAGTGTTTAGGATAGGGCACCCACGAGGCAGTACCTTCATTGCTGTCTCTGGAAGTGGCGACACCATACTTTGTTTCAACTCATTGAAGCTGTCATCCATATGCAAGCCCGCCCCACAAGTGGTTGTTAGTGGGGTGCAGCTCACCCTTCATGCGACTCGCCGAACACCCCACGGCGCTCCGTGCTAGGTGCAAGGGATGTCTGCCGCGGTGAAAACCTGACGTGTTCCGTCCCGGCATCGCAGGGGCGCGAAGGTCTATGGTCATATGACTAGGGCCATGCATGATATCGAGCACACCCCTCCCCCCCCCAACCTGTGATCGTATCACGTAGTGTGTATATGGTAAGGCAGATACTTAGTAAACCCATTGCTGCTTCTGGAAGTGGCCACACCAGAAAATAAATCAATCCATTGACGCTGTCATCCATATGCTTGAACATCCGCCTCAAAAGCGGTTCTTAGTGGGATGAAGCTCACCCTTCATGCGACTCGCGTAACACCTCACAGCGCTTCGGGCTTGGTGCAAGCAATGTCTGCCTGCCTGGTCGGTGAAAACCCGACGTGCTTCGTCCCGGCATTGTAGGGATGCGAGGGTTTATGGCCGTACGACTACGGCCATGCATGATAATGAGTACTCCCCCCGTCCCTCCCTGCCTCCCCCCACCCCCCCATTCCTTTCTCCCACCTGATGGTGATGCAGCTGCTGCTGGTGCTGCCGATGCCATTGTTGCTGCGGTTGTTGAATCTTGGGACCACTACCACCGCTACCGTGTGGGAACATCTGCACCCCCAACCGGACCCCAAGTTAATGTAGGGGGGGGGGGAGGGCGTACTCATTCGTTGTTTGCCGTAGCCATTCGACCATTGACCACGCATCCCTCTCGAGACATAGGGGGGGAATACAATAATGCGTGCACTGAGCGCGGGGGTGCTCTTGGAACGTTGGCTTCGCCACCGCCCCTCCTAGTGACAAGTGCAGCCACGTTCGAGGAGAATAAAGGCAAACATGGTGCTAGGTTGCGTTAGAAGTAGTGCCCGAAGGCCTCGGGTCTAAAGGCGAGGAGTTGGC
Source organism: Postelsia palmaeformis (assembly GCA_037834295.1). NCBI lineage: Eukaryota > Phaeophyceae > Laminariales > Laminariaceae > Postelsia > Postelsia palmaeformis. Next base: position 3,762 of record JBBMHQ010057632.1, read on the forward strand.
TCTATATCGCCATGTCCAATACAACATTATTCCCTCTCGTGGCCCGTATCCTGCGCGCAGCGTCCGTGGACCGACCGCTCGCTAGCCCCTTGTACGCCCGGGTAAAGGCGTCGGACACAGCTGACATCCAAATCTGGCCTTTCTCGGCCTACGCTACTTGAAAGTATGTTTTATGACACAGCAGCATATTTAGGGGTCTGAATCACAGCCAATTCGTGCGGTTCAACCATATGATGCAATCGATATCGGGATGTAGAGGTGGAGACGACTGTTGTGCGATCTATTCACAACGGCTTGCACTGGCTATACGGGCAGCCTCGCAAGTTAGGCGCGCGCGGGTGTGTGTGTGTGTGTGATAGGGACCCGCCTAGCTGACCCGGCTCGCTTCGCTCGCTCGATCTGACTCGAAATCCAAGGGAGGGGATATACCAGATAAAAGCTGCACTCGATTATTCGGCTTGGCCCCAAATCGACCTGAACTGATTCGAACTTCCGCTCCGATTCAGAGTCCTCGCGATATTATTTTGGATATTGTATTCGTTCCTTGCTCGATAAAATGGGGAGTAGGCTTGGAAACGGAACTTGCTCCTGGTCCACGATCACTCTTATATAATAGGGCACCTTACTGGGGGGCGACAAACCGATCCTCGGCAAAACAAGTGACAAGACCATGTTCACGGCGAGCTCACTTGACATAGAGTTCCCTGCCAGGTACATGTTAAGCAATAGCAACGGAAAACAGTGACGGTTGAAACGATGCGATCAGCCGAAGCGAGACGCGGAGAACGGGCGCGAGGGCACACGCAACGAAGCTCGGGCTGTCTAGCTAACATCATTACGACGCTATGATACTATTACAGCAGTAGATACCCGCACGTTTAGGCTTCTTGTCAGGTCTTGTCCGATGGCCCATCATATGGCGTCGTTTGGACTCCCTATCGCTCGGCATACCAGAGGCATACCAGAGGCATACCAGAGGCATACCAGAGCCTATAGTAGTGACAGCAGTGCAAACGCTGAGCGATGCGTCTATATACGCATAGAAAGATCTGCACAATATCTTGTTGAAAGCCGTCATTCTTGCTGTGTACGCCTCGCTTGTCCGGGAGAAAATCGTCTCCGCGGGTCATCTCAGGCCTGCCCAGGCGGCAAATATCTTGGGCGTACAGCAGTACGCGTCAGCAGTGAAAAATCTCCTAATTTGATTGAGGCTCGCGGCTTAATGTGATGTCGCAACTGAGCATAGACTCTCAAAGACATATAATGTAGAGCGATGTTCCTGGCTGAACACCAGTGCTTACTCGTGGCTCGCACTCGTACTCCTAGCGGTAAATTATCACCTGATACCTGGAAAATTGAAACAAATACCAGGTATCATACTGCTTTTGTTCAACCCCAAAATTCTCAACACATATTCGTACAGTAGCCTACTGTACTGCACGTCAATGACGTCGGATTACGGCCGGAATTGCTTACACTCGCGCGTTTTTAAGCAAAAGGAGAAAAATGCATGCTTACGGGCAACTACGGCACAAACAGGGGACGTTTGCGACACAGCCCTGCCAGAACAAAAACGCACGTCCAAAAATGAACAGACCTTTCTTTGACATTTTTTTTCGCAATTTATGAAAGTTTATAACCTATTGCTTAGGTTCGTGTTGTAGCGCCGTGGCACTGCTGCTGTAAGCTGTAAGCCTTCGTCAGTCCGTCAGCATGACACCAACAACGGAGACCGCCCTGCTTGTGGCCTATGGTCGTGAGTCGTGAATAACATAGGCTGAATGTATCGAGACATACAATACCGGGTCCCTCATATCTAATCAATCACAAGTCCTCAGGAGCTTCCACTCCTTCGTGACTCGTGACCCATTGCCCGATCACACGCATCATCGCCTCCGTAGAATAATTTTTGGCGAAAAGGCCGGTCTCACAATACTTCGTACCTGGTACCTGGTACTAATTAAAAAAAAATCATGACGTAAATCGACTCCTCCGCCCGTTTCCTTTCTATAATTTGTTCGGTTTAGGCCGAATGTTATGGGAACCGAAACCGGGGAACAGAAATGTCCTGAACTTCTATTTTTCGTATGGCCCAGATTCGTATATCGAGTTTCGTCTTATCCTATCTTACGGTGTTTGGTGTATAAGTATACCGGGGTTTCGTTTGAGTTGGGAGGACGTTGGAGGGAGGAGTTACCGCAACATTTAAATTCGGCGGACACACACCAGCAGTACACGGCACCCACGCATCCTGTTTGGTACACGCCGAGTAACTTGGGGCTTGCTTTCGCAGTCTCGAGAGCCCTGGACTGGGTGAGCTGCCTTCGACGAAGGGTCCTCAAGGTTGGCAGTCTGCTGCAGCATCAAGGATCTTGGCAAAATCGGCAAAATCGGACGACTTGTTGCATCGGATTCCCCACTCGGAAAAAATTCGGTGGGATTTTGCATGTTTTGACTGAAAAGCAGGGTCATTTCGTTATTGAGATCGAACTGAAGCTCGAAATCAAACCGCATTGCCCAGAACGTCCCCAGAACAAAAAGGGACGATGCTACGTATCACACATGAAGTTTGAATTGAACTTCTGCAGGTATATAGATCCGAGCAGAACGTGAGGCAAAGGTACACGTACACATTGCCACACACAGATGAGGCGTAGGTACACGTACACATTGCCACACACAGATGAGGCGCAAAGCGCCGTGTGTTGGCTTCCAGCAGTAGCAGAGCGCGTGGTAGACCGGCCTAAAGTCGCCGTCTACTCGGACATCTGGTCCACGACGATCAAGAGAAGTTTGACGTCGTTGAACCGAACAATACGAGTGCGTAGTTCCTACTTTACGTAACCTGAACCTATATACTACAATACCTACATATCGTGGTCGTCATAGTTAGTAGTATGTGTGCCTCACATCCGGCATAAAGCCTCTCCAAGACGAAGAGAACGGCATCACTGCCTCGAGCACTGGTGTTTACCCGTGGAGTACGTACACACAGCAGAGACGCAAGTAGAAAACAGGCCAGTGTTGCCAAGTGTTCCTTGTACATACAGCATACCTGGTACAGCAGTAACTTCAAAGAGTGTGGTACAAACGAAAACTTGGAGCACCTACAACTTCTGCTCCAAAACGGATGCTGTGATAACCCCGAGAAGCGCATGCATCGAGATAAAAGAGGCCAGAACAAAACTCTTTGTCACCTTTGAACCAGGGAGCGCCTTCATCCACCTACATCAGCCCCGCTGCTCTTTTTGCGAATTTTATGTCGACATGGGGTTTGTACACGATAATCTATTGGAATTCAACCCCTGGAACGCAAAGAAAAATCCCCCCGCATATTGCACCACGCGATGTCGACGGAGATGAGCTGCGGCGGTATACCCCCAGCCGGAGTCTGCCTTGGTACATGACACCAGATGTCACGGCGATCTTAGTATACCTGTTAATTAGTACGCTATAGACTCGGCAAGGCGATGACCAGACGACTTTGGGATGGAGGGGGGGACGGCCGCGACCACGAGGATCAAAGATCCAGTCGGTCACGCCAGAGTACCAGACGTACACGAGGCGTCAGCTTCCTGTGCGTTGCGGCCGTTGTAGGGTCCTTTTTTCTTGTGGTGGAGTACATCGTCTGCGTCTGGCTGCGAGACCACCTCGCCCGTGAGCAAGGTGAAGGAAAGGAGCTACTGCGCGTGGGCGTGCCAGCGGGGGTCACATTGGAGGGGCGCGGAAAGGGAGTAGCGCATAGAGGTGAGCACAATCGTTGTTCTTTTGGCTCTCGGTTTGCTCTTGTGTTGCAGGGGAAGAAGGTGGGTCGTCGGTGGTCGATAGTCGATATGGTCCGGCCGCACCTGTCCGCAGAAGGAAGGAGGGGAGGACGGAGGGGAGGAAGGAGCATGCCATCATCACATCGCATCGCCATCTTTCAATATGCTACGCCAACCCAGGGCTACAGACTGGATCCTCCCCCCCGGTGTGTGCTTTTTTTCACAGTGCAGTTTGATGTTTACCCACAGATGTTTCTCTGCAGCGCTTGTTGGATCGATGTCTCGCTCGGCCGCCCTTTGGCATCGGGCACATCATATGCAATCGCTTGTACCTGGTATTTGATAAAATCATGAAATACGTCAGCTGTGAGTTCGACTGATTGAAATAGTTGATTCACAGCCTTGCAAGCTGCGTAATGCGATTCAAGGTACGTAATTTTACCTGGCATGCAGAGCAGCACTATTACATACCTGGTATATTATTAGTATTGCAAGCACAGCGGCGCGCGATCGACGGAGCGAGCGGCGGTGGGTGATTGACGAAAGGCGACCCAAGGCCGCCAACAAATTACTGGGCGAACGGCGGCGCGTCGATCGACCGGGCGAGCGAGCCAGCGGGCGACGGCGGGTGACCGACGAAGGCGACACCATAATCCACGAAGAAACACGAAGAAAACGGATGAAAATCAACAAGAACTCCGTTGTGCTGTTACGATACCGTACAGCCGATGCAGGTCTATGGTATTGCACGCCACCAGCAGAAACGTACATTGACGGAGAAGGGTGAATTGGAAGTAATATCACAGTGTTTTAGTGGCTCGCTTGGACAATAAATTGATTTTCGGGAGTCGTATGCTGGTGGGAGCGAAGTCACAGTGTTTTGGTGGCTCGCTCTGACGATAATTGTTTTTCGGGAGTCGTGTATTGGTGGGAGCGGAGTCAGTTGGTTTTCGGAACGCGTGTGTTGGTTGGGTTGAAGTCACAGTTGTTTCCATCTCCACGACGAGGAGTGGTCTCCGCCCGGAGGGTTGTCCGCTGCTCAGGACCGTCCCCGTCGTCGGTGTCGCCATCATGTGGAGTTGACGATGTCGCACACTCAGCAGGGGGGCAGTAATAGCATGAAATGGCCCGACCTTCCGGAAGCCCATTCGTAGACGTTGGGATCGTGGGGGTAGCTTGAGTTGAAGAAATACATATGCATTGTCTTCGTGGAATCGATCGGGGCGTGGATGGATGGAAATTTCCCCTGCACATAGAAGGCGAAAAATAAACGTAGCACGTAGAACGGCGCACAAGGCATATTAGGTCTACGATGGGTGAATCGCCCGCAACTCCTTCAACCATGTGTGTAGTACGGACTAGGGCAGGCACACCTCCCATGGATGTGGTATTGACACCCCTCTTGACATTGGTGAAGTATAACTTACAACATTTACGATGCGAGCTCTGAGAAGGGAGATGTAACGTCTAGTCTATACACGAACTCGATATTCACGGTGGACGACGGGGTGATCTGGGCACTGCGGATGTTGAACCCACACGGCGATGTTGGTACCGATGACTTTTGTGACAGCACCCATTACGGTAAGGGTAAGTGCAGGCAGTCCTTCAAGAAGGCACGCTGAAGCTGCACGTCGAACACCGACAACGGTTTCCTGTTGTTGTGTCCATCTGAACTATCGAAGCCCAGAGTACGAGTCTATACCCCCTCCGAAATTTGAAGAAGGTGATATTCAGGCTGGTTGGGCATCGTGCTGAGGTGGGCAACAGTCGTGACACGCCTACGGTGACGTGGTTGACGATGGCGTTGGCGATGCTGTCCTCGAGCCGTTGAGCATCCGGGAAAGTGTACGCGAATCAAGTAGCGTGCAGGTGCGACACGTTGTAGCTTCAACAGCAATGGTTAGCATATCGGCACCCCTGCTGTATTGCCTGAAGGGTGCAAGGCAGCGGCGCAGTCAGTATGTGCAGCGGTACAACAGCAAAGCTCGGAAAGCAAAGTATTGTCGAAGACTTCGAACATTTTACGAGAACTCGCAATTTACATACAAAAACGAACGGACTTGTCCGGCACGTGTACGAGCATCCGCAACTCTTGCTTCGGTGTTTTAGAGGTACCTCGTATCAAGGATCAACATTCAATGGGAGGCGATTATACGAGTGCCTGTACCTCGTGCTTGCGATATGTCTAGGTACGTAGGGAACCTCATTTTCGGTTACACGAGTACTCGTATCTCGTACTTGCGACTTAATCTGCATTAGAGGTTGCTCGTTGGAGAAGTACTCGTACCTGCAGTACTCGCGTTTTGGTTGCGATGTAAACCGTACATGTAAATATCGTAGCAACTATTAAATATTCAAATTTCTCATGTCCACAGTACAGTACAGTACCCTCAAACTATCATACCCTGTTGGCGTTCATCCCGTCGAGAATCGAGTAGAAACCACAGTTTCCATTCCCTTGGTACTGAACCTTCCCTGCGCCATCAGCAACTATAGTAGAGGAGGGAGCTGTCACCCAATCTGGATGTCGTGCTGTTGCCCTCGCAAGTTGGCCGTGTGTGTGTACCGGACACCCGGACGATCAATGCCAGACATGCAGTGCTGATACAGCTCGTCATTTAGGCACACGCCGCAGTCAAGCCTGGCCATGACATTGAACAGTCGAAAGACTGCCGGTTGGTGGCTTCGGGAGAGGAGAGCACCAGTGAGGTGGCCACCACCGAATTGGCGTCGCGAGAGTAGAGCACCAGTGAGCGTAGTACAACCCCGCGGTGATCGCAGGAAGCCACATGGCTGTACGGCAAAGGTGATGATCAGTTTTTAAATTTCCCAGGTCCGGGTTTCCATGCACGTTGGAAAGTGGAAGTGCGAGGGATACAAGAAAAGGGACGGAAATGAAACGGAATTGTGTCGTATGCGCATCCGTGATCCGTGGAGTGGGTTTCGATGTGAAATGAAGGTAGAGCAGGTGCGGAACTGCGTGGCACTGTGACGACACAGGACACACAACACACGCACAGCGCACAGCAAACACACACAGCGCGCACCAAACACACATAACATACGAAGCACAGAGCACAGAGCACACAGCACACACAGCACACAGCGCAAACACTGGACACAGCGGGTACACAGAACACAATAAACAGCTCGCAGCGCACAGAGCACACACAACGCACGGCACACACCAAACAGGACACAGATCCACTGCGCTAGTATCCTGGTGGGTCGCTACCGCTCTAAAGCACTATAGAGAATCCTGCGCTGGCGGTACTAAGCTGGTATACTGGTGGGATTGCGCTGGTGTACTGGTGCGTCGCCAGTGTAGGGAATCCTGTGCTGGTGTGATTGTATTGGTATACTCGTGGGTCGCTACCGCTCCAACCCACTGTAGGGAATCCTTGGCTGGTGGGACTGCGCTGGTATACAGGTGGGTGTCTACCGCTCCGAATCAGCAGAGGGAATCCTAGGCTAGTGGGACTGCGCTGGTATACCAGTGGGTCGCTACCGCTCCTAATCAGCAAAGGGAATCCTCGGCTAGTGAGACTGCACTGGTATACTGGTGGGTCGCTACCGCTCCTTATCGGGAAAGGGAATCCTGTGCTGGTGGGACTGCGCTGGTATACTGGTTGGTCGCTACCTCTCCAAATCAGTCTAGGGAATCCTAGGCTGGTGGGACTGCGCTGATATAACCTCCGTTCCCCTCGCTGCCTCGGCAAGGAATGTCGCGAGGCATGCCCTATCAGGCTTGTAGTGAGTGGGGTAGGTCTTTCTGGCGGGTGTGAGGCCGGACTCACCCTCAAGGAGTGATACCTTCTTGCTGCTGCATGTGGCCGCGAGGCTCAGGCGGCAGTAGAGTTGGGTCGTACGTGGTGCGTTACGCACGGGGACCTACGATTCGCGCGTCTTTTTTTAAGCAGCTGCGGCAGAGCCGCAATGCCCAACCGGGTTGTCCGTGCGCGGAGGCAGGCGCCACCACAAGCCAAACTACGGCACAGTCTATTGCGCCAGTAGGGGGCTGGATTTGGCGCCCAAGGAGGGGGAGGACAGAGCGTCGACGTGCGGGGAAGAGACGGATTGAACCTCCCCTGCGCGAGAATTTTTGTTTTTCTCAGATTAGAACCGCAAGTGCGAGGAGCATTGTGTTTTCCGGGATGGGCAAAAAGGGGAGCCGACTGGAAGGGAGTGGCAGCGAGAGTGTACGTGCAAAAGAGCGGGCGGATTGGGCTAAGGCGATGAGGCGGCGATGAAGACCCATGACCAGTGCGCACACCATCACGAGAGAAGCTGTCATAATTATTTCCCTGGTTCCGTGGTGATCACGAGGTAGAAGTATCTACTTGTTATTCAAGTCACTGGTATTTGTATCGAGTTGTATACCCTTCATGTTGAATAACCCCCGCAATTATCAGGGTCGTGGTATCATGGCTGTGCTTATCATGGCTGTGCTGCACCTTTTGTGTCAGACAGTCCAGGAAGAGATGGCGATCGTTGATATTCGTGTGTTCGTAACGTTCGACTGCTGCTTTTTGACTGCGTATCCGCGAGTTTTCACTCTGACAGCATTCCAGACAACAGGCGTGTTCCTCTCTGTATTCACGACTACCGTGCGTTTCGTATGGCGTAGGCAGCACTCTAGACAGCAGCCGCTGTAGTCGACAGCCACTATTGATAGTGGATTAGTGGTGGGAACGGGGAGAACCCGATTTTGTAGTTTAGAGAATATTCCCGCGGCCATGTCACTGCTGTAGTTCACTTTGCACATTGATTTCATCTTGTGTGCGCTTTCTCCGTCTCGTGTATTTTTAGACAGCCGGGTTTCGATTTTTATTGGTTTTCGGATCTTCCTAGGGCTCCAGCACCTTTGTGTGACCACGGACTCCTTTTCGTTTGACAGTTAATGTGAAAACAACAACAACAGCAACTGGTGGAGAAACCCAAAAGTGTTAGATACCTGGTATCCTTTTCAAAAATGGATGGCGTAAGAATAATCTTTCAGTTGACAGGTGAAATGGTGGGCAACAGCTACTCAGCAAGTGGTACAGCAGGCGTGGTGTAATGATATGGTACTACAGCAGTATGCCGCAGCGAAAATAAAGTATCCGCTTCCCCCCGGTTGTGGTGGGCGTGAATACTCGTATATACAGGTACATACAGCAGCAGTAGGCATGATGGTTATTGTATGGGGTGTCTGCCCCCCTTTTATTATAGATCAGTTTTCTACTTGAACCTTCAGCGTGTGTTGTGGTTACGATATATACTGTACCGCAGCAGCAGGGATGGTGGTTATATCGTACTAATAGCAGCAGCAGGTGTGGTGGTTAGGATATGGTACTGATGGCGTGGTGTGTCCGCCTCCCCCGCGTTCAGTTTTGCACTTCAAGCTCCACAGTGTGTGTTGCGGTCATGACAAACGCTTCAACGAGAGCAGATATGGTGGTCATATATTCGTAGAAAGCAGCAGGAGGTAGGGTGGTGATGGCATGGTACCTCAGGAGAAGGTACATGTTGTTACGGTATGGTACAGCAGATGTATGGATGCACACGATATGGTACACCAGCAGAAGGTTGGTTGTGTTACGGTATGGTAAAGCAGCATAATATGGGACATAATATAAAAAAAATGAATGATTTCAAAAATATTCCCGGGTAAGTATTTTTACCGAGAACCATAAAATTCCTTGGAAAAATCGCACCCGATGCCCCTCTCTCCACTACCTCCATGCCGATTCCGCCCGGACGAAGCCTGCCCTCCTCTCTGATCCTGTCTCCCCCGGGCCCTGGCTCGCGTTGGGCACGCCGTCCCCCTAGGCACTTGTTCGTGCACTCAATCGATGTCGCCGTCAGAGTTCCGGACTCGCCCTCCCACTGAGAAACCTGTGCTAAACTGTAAAACCCGATTCAACATTGGCTTTTGTGGCAAAACGGCCCTTATATGCCATTCACAGCCCTGTGTTTCTCGGAGAAAGAAACGTCAGCGATCGGCTGCCGGAGGCGCCCGTCGTTCCCGGACGAGCGCGGGCCGCCGCGCCACCAGAGGGCCGGTTCCGCCCTGTCTGCACCCCAGCCCCCTTACACTTGGCGGAATC
>JBBMHQ010057643.1:3043-30766 GCA_037834295.1 Postelsia palmaeformis
TCTAAACTTGGGGGGGCCCCCCCCCCCCCCCCCCCCCTCCTTGAGCAGGTGGTGGCCCTCGTGTGTAATATTGGAAGTGCCCGGTGTCATGTAGTGGTTGTCATGGTAGTTTGGAACCCTATGGAGTGAATGGGCTACTGTCCCAGTCCCCTGTGTTTTTCAAAGGCTGTGCTCTGAATTCCACGGCCTTGGTTGGACGACCACGTTGATTTGACGGCCATACTCATTGGAAGGCCGTTAATTGGACAAGAGGCATAGGACGACCACGTTGATTGAACGGCCGTTTTTACCCAACGACGGCGTTGATTGGATGTCCGCATTTGATTGGACGGCCACGTGGATTGGATGCCCGCATTTATTTGATGATAGAGTTGATTGGACGACGGGAGTTGATCAGACGGTCGCGTTGTTTGGATGACGGACATTGATCGGGCGAACACGCCTGATTTGACGAGCATGTTTGATTCGACAATGGTTGTGCGAGTGTACACAGGGGGGATGCCTCGCGTGTGGTGAACGGGGTGTGCATCCTTTTGCGACGGGCGTGTTGGCGGGACATGTACTGGTAGCCGTTTATGACAGGGATATTGAGCATTTGACATTTGGTATAAATAGTGGCTGGTGTGTTGTGTGTTTAGTGTTGAGCCATCTGCGACAGGCGTCTTGCGTGTTTAGTCTTCAGCCTTTCGCGACAGTGTGCCGGGCTTTTCTTCCCCATGGGACGGGCGTGTTAGCCTTTGTGTGACAGGTGTTTCGGGCGTGTAGTCGTTTTTTGCGACAGGTGGTATCGTGCCTCTCGCCTTTTTCGACAGGCTTAATGTGCACGGGGTATTTTGCGACGTGTGTGTTGTGCGCTGAGCCTGTCGAGCCACTTGTGTCATAGATTTTATCCGTTTTCGACAGGAGATATGTGTATTATATTTTTTACACATGTAGTAGTATTTTTTGTGACAGCGTGTTGGGCGTACACCAAGTAGTCTTTGTGACAGACGAGTGTGCTTCCGCATTCCCAATCGATGTCGTCTCGGCCCCGCCGCGCCGACTCGACGACCGCTTTTCTGCGGCGCCTAGTGTCGTCCAGAGGCCTCGCGAGGCCGCCCGAGCATGTAGTTTTTTTCACGCGACTGTGTTGTATTTGGGGCATTTAGTTTTAACCTGCCGTTGCAGATGTGGGGACACTTCATTCAGCCGTTTTCTCGCGGTAGCCTTTTGCGATATGGGTGTGATATGGGTCTGGGGGTATTCCATTCAGCCTTTTTTCATTCCAACTTTTGCGACAGGTGTATCATCGCAACGGGTATCATTGTACCGGGTAAGCACCTGTTGGTTGCTTTTCGTTTTTTTTTGCGTGGGTGTTGAGGGCCGACGCTATCCCATCTTGGCCTTCACGGAGTTTCGTGGACTTGCGCAGAATCACGCGCTTTTTGTTTGTAGTCTCGAGTCATGATGTCTCAACCCTTATAGCTCAAACTGACAGTCCCGTTCTGGAGACAAACTACCCATAATCTGAGGGGTTCCTCACCGGAACGGGAATTCAGTTCTGCCCTAGAAGGGTCAAGAGATCTCGGTGCGAGGGTTATGGTATCGGTATGTTTCGAAGACTATTATTGGCTTCATGTCAAACCTTGCGGTGTGATGAATGAAGAATCGTGGAATCATACCATCAACATACGGAGCGACGGGCTGTTTTGTTTCCGTTACACCTCTGATATATATATAAATATATATATGCCATTACGTTGCGAAGTAGAGACCGTTTCGGATTACTTTTTGATCGTTGTGTTTCGATCTGTCCCTGATTATTAGAACGTTTTTGTCATTATTTTGTTGACAAATGAATATTATATTCCAGGGCAAAGTGGAATATACTGCCCACCATCACAGTCATGAGCAGTACGTCGTAGATAAGAAGCCAGGCCGAATAGGGTCTTACGGGACTACTATTTCGGGAGACCATAGTAAATAGGACCAAATGTTGTTGGTAAAGATCGGTAAATATATTTTTCCCGTGTCCAACGTAGGTCCTATTTTGCTATGGTCCCTTGTAATAGTCGCCCTGTTACCATCCTGACACGAGTGATCCTGACACGGGTGTCAGTCGACTCGGATCGAGTCAGACGAGCGATCTACTATAGTATCAATAGCTCCCCGACAAGTGTAGATCGGTTCTCGTTGTGGCTAAGCAAAGGTCTCTTAACACCGTAGCATGTGTAGACCAACATATTACAGTATCGTTACATCATATGACCGATTTATTGCCATCCTGACAAGTGCAAACCCGTGCGCAGGTCAGCAGCCCAGTGTTCACGCATAGCATCCTGCCTCGTGTGAATCGAAAACACGCTGAGAGAAAAATGATCGCTTCTAATTAAAGTAGCATCCTCACACGTGTAAAATTATGTAAAATTTTCTTGTCATGATAGGAGGTCACTCCGCTTCGAGCCAAATCAGCTGTCCCACTATTAGCAGTACAATATTAGTGACATCCTCACTAAAGTGAGTTGAATCGCGTTCAGTCCGTTCGACGGTCTAGTACAACAAGATCCCGACAAGCGTAAATCGCGTGGTTCGTTGAGCCAGATCAGCAGTCCAAGCGGCGGAGGGGGCGGTGGGGCTAACAGGGGCGGCGGCGGTGGCGGGGGGGACGGTAGCAATGGAGAAGCCCAAGCAAGCGCAGGTGGGTGGGGTGCGAGGGCGATGTGCACTTTGATTTGTCTAACCTTGTACCAGGTAAACCCCTAACCCTGATCTATTGGTGGGATACAGCCCGAACCCTGTTGATATTTCATGCCACTATACAAATACCTCTCTGTCCCGAAATACAAACACGGTTTGTATGCCCAATTTTTATGCGAACGTTGATTATATTATGGGACAGAGTGGTGTGCTACTGGCTGTAGTACGGGGGACCATAGTAAAGACGATCTACAGCATACACAAAACACCTACAAATTGCGTTATGTTTACTATCATTATTTGGTCCTGTTTATTTCGCTATCTTTACTGAAAATATTTGGTCTTACTTACTATGGTCTCCCGTAACATTACATGCCACTATGACCAAATAGGGTGTCCAAGCACTCTGTCCCTGACCATGAGGGCTGTTTGTATTATAGGTTCCTATCACTACTTCAATGTAAAGGTTCTTACATTTAGGGATACGGTGGCCATGCGTTCTGCGTTTATCTTGGGTTCAGAGAGTACTACGTTTATTACTACGTATCACCTTGCTGCGCGGGCCCATAGTGAATAGGACCAAATATTGTCAGTAAAAATAGGCAAATGTAGGATTTTTGTCTGTACCATGGGTCCTATTTACTATGGTCCCCCGTAACATGTATTACTCTGTACAACTGTCGCAAAAGGGGACATTCAGTAGTGATCATAACCACATATGGTGTGGGAGCAGAAGGATACGTGTTTCATACGTGATTTATACTTGTTTTATCATACCTAAATATGGTGTGGGAACATACAGAAGAGGGGGACGTGTTTTTTCGGATTCATCGTGGGTTCTGATTACTGTGTATTACTACGGCTGGGCTGCTGAGGTAGGGGATAAGGGTTGTGTCCAAAGGGAAACATAGTGAACCTAGGGAGGTTGTACGAAACGCGCCCAGCATGTTGGTGACTTTGGTGATGCTTGTTGTTCTTGTACTGCTGCACGCCCTTACTATGAGTATTCTTACAGTAGACCTCGCTCAGTTCATCGGACCGTACTTCTCTGTCTTTTGAGCTATACGTAGCTGGGTACCAATACCTGAAACGTGATGCTACTTGTTGCGCTTGTACGTACGTACGTTCTGCTTCACGCTCTTTCCGTTAAAGACGCTTGATAATCTTGCCCTCGTTGTGGTTTGTGCTATGCATGGGTTATTACTACGTTCTCAGCCAGTGAGTCTTTTTTCTTTGTTCTACTCTTGACCCCGACGAAAGAAGGAAAATATCTTTGGACATCCTGAACCGTCCGCCATTTGCCGTGCGATGACCCCCCAAAAATAAGCCACCTCGTACTTACGTTCCGAAAGAAGAATCACAGTTTATATATTCACTGGTTCATCCAAACGGTCCTTGTGTTCGGAGGCAGGGTCGCAGAATGCTCTATTTTTGGTTTTTGCCCGAAAAGTTTGTTTGTGTTGGTTCATACCAGGTATACGTACTATTCACCAACGCACACACGTGGACGGCATTTACAATTATCCTGTTGTTCGAGTTCCTAGCGGTACCTATGTACGCATACTATTAATATCTGATTTGTATGAGACGCAAGCTATAACATGTGTGATCGGGTTGACACACACCCCTCTCGCGATTTTCCAAGCTGCTCTTGTCGACGGTGGCGAGAGAAGGCAAATGCCGAGCAATTTGTCTGCTGAAATATCTCGACGAGATCCCCGTCTTTGTTGTGTGTATGCGCCTCCCTTTTCTATCTCGAGGAATCCGCCGCTAAAAAGCTGCACAGGGAGTGTGTTGTCTTGTCATACGCGTCATATCGTACAATATATCAGTCGATCCCGTGGTGACGACCGGAAATCGCTCGGAACTTGGCGGCTTATTCCGTGTTGTGTGTTGTCTCTCGTGTTACGTCGCACGATGTACCAGTAAATCGTTCGAAATTCGCCAGCTTATTCCGTGTTGTGTGCTGTCTTTCATGTTACGTCGTACGATGTACCAGCCGATCCTGTGATGAGGACCAGCATCGCACGAACTTGGGCGGCTTATTCTGTGCTGTAGAATACCCTCTGCGGGTGTGGTGGTCGATAATGAGAGCCCATTGCGTTAGGCCATTTGCTGTATGCTGCATCCCCGCCCCCTGGAGATGCGCTGGCTCCTGCTCGCCCATGTGTTAATTTGCACAAACTACGCTTTCATCTGTACTGCCTCAGTCTGTAGTTAGCCATTTACTAAGGTGATAACTACAGAAGTATGTATTGATGCCAGGTACCGGTAGTCTTTACTACGATGCTCTTGGCAAATGAAGCATCTATGACGTACCAGTACGAGTTACTGCCATTACAGGGGGCCATAGTAAATAGGACCAAATGTTGATCGTAAAATAGCGATATATATATAGGTTTTTGTGTGTACCGCAGGTCCTATTTATTATGGTCCCCCATAATATGTACTTTTGTGGGTCTCTGCAAATTGATTTACTGCTGCTTCTTTTGCCTGTAACACAACTGTGCCTCGCATTATAGGGTCTACTGCTGCCGTCTCTGGTAATGTTTCCGCTACTGCTGTGTACCAGGTGGTCTGCAACAACACTCCTGCTGTATTTATTTCACTTGCACACCTCCTACTGTAGGACAGATCACGCCCTGGACCATGCAACAATAGATCCTAGCCGACCGTTGTGACATGTACTACGGGATCTGCATAGTAATAGCATCGATGCAACCCAGGGAACAAACCTGCGTCCTACTGCTGCAGATGGTGCGGATTATCCGCACGCCCCCCGCGCGGCAACGCGAGCAAGGTCGTAGGTACGATCAGGAACGTATCTGTCCTAAAAGGCCCACCGTAGATAATGAACCGTGGGAATGATCTGCAGATGATCTGTCCAAGGTGCGAGTACTTCTTATCTCCCGGTACACTAGCAGCTGCTGCTGTATCGTCCACCTTGTGTGTGTAGCCGGGCAGGCTCTGTCTGCTACACCATACTCGTACGATAACTCTGAAACCCGGATAATGAATTTGGATACGTGGACGCCATGGGCACCCACCTGACGCTACAGCCACAGCCCAATACTTTATTTTTTCAAAATTGCAGTGCCCGCGTTTTTTTTCGTGTTTGAATGTAATTGATGTTGATCTTGGTACAGCAGTACCTCTGTTTTGTATATCTCCGCACTTTTTCATGTTTGTATAATTGTACAATTTCGTGTTTAGTATATTCGTACGTTTTCATATTTGTACACTATTAATAGTACTTTTCTTTGTGCTTGCACGGTTGTATGATACATTTTTTGATGTTTGTATATTCGTACATTTTGTATATCTGTGCATTTTCATGCCTGTACACTCGGTTGTATATTTGTATATACGTACGTGTTCATGTTTCGTATATGCCCACGTCTCCATGCTTGTATATTTGTATATTTGTATATTTGTATATTTGTATATTTATATATTTACATTTTTGTTGCTTGCATGTTGTTTGTTGTATGTTTTCGTTGCCTCTCGGAACCCTTGCCACCCTTTGTATGCATATGCTTGGGGGCGGGGGGTCTTTTGGGCCTACTGGGCATCTGTTGGACCTACTGGGCGTCTATCGGACCTATTGCGCATATTTTGGACTTTCTGGGTTAGGTGCTCACACGTCACTGTCTACAATTTCGTTTAACGCGGTGGACGAGGCAAGAGAGCTGGAGCGACGAGCAGGTGGGGTGGCGATGGCGATGGCGAGATATGAATGCAGAGTTGGGGGCGGCGTACTTATTTATTGCTTGCCCTAATCATTCGACCACTGACCACGCATCCCTTCCGAGACGGAGCACCGTTCCTACTCCTAATAGAGACACCTCCAACAATTGGGCGCTCATTGCGTTGCTTCCATATACTACATTGCAGGTGGGGGGTGGTTTAAGAGAGCTTGCTTTCAAAGAAACACCGATTTGAATCCTGTAGAACTGCAACATTTCGTGGGGGAGGCGCACTACCTGGAATCAGTGTGATTTCCTTATTTCAGTCATGAAAGGGTTACTAGAAACACCGATGTAAGATATATGCCGAATGGCTTCGCTAGGGCATGCAAACTGAAAAGTTAGATAACCCATTCCGATTTAAGAGAATCCCGGTTCAAGGGGGGTCTACTATCACTTGACAGGGTCATACTAAATCAGGTAGATGATACCCATTCCGGTTTAAGAGAAATACCGGTTCAAGAGTGGTCTACTATTTTTTGGGATGGGCATACTAAAAGCTAGATTATACCCAAAATCCGGTTCTAGAGAAGTATCGGTTCAAAAAGGGTCTACTATACCTTGGCAAGGGCACACTGAAAGCCATGTGCCAGGTAATATCCGTATACCCATTCCCGTCTGACGCCTTAGGGGACCTCTTTGATAGCGACCAAAACAATGATACTATGGTTGGTTGGTAACTTCAGTGGTATCAACCATGGAACTGTAGTGGAAGCAGCGCGAAGGCCCAGAAGTAGTACACGGGTACGTAGGAAGGATCATGTTGCGCCCGTGCCGTGCGATGGTCCTTGCATTCAACCATTGCAACGTTTACACAACTTGGTGTCATCCCTCAATGACACAGCTATAGCTATAGCAATGTCCGTCGCTGTAATTGTCACATTTTATCGTCAATGTTCTCCTCTGAAGTCCCCAGAGGGCCGAGCGCGGTCTACCACGTGATTGATACTTACCATTGATAGGATCTAGAGTACCCCTCTTCTAAATCGTACCCCCCGCCCCTCCTCCCCCTGTAGTTTCTATAGTGACATGGTGGCAAAGCGACTGACCATTGTACTATTAATAATCGTTTCGAGCGAATTTCTAATTGGCCGGTGCCGAAATTTAGGAACCCCGGTCGAAATCACCGAGGCTTATTTATGAGAATCTACGACTGACTGCAGTGCACTCTCTTAAAAGGACAGGGCGGTCCATAGGTCGGGTCAAACCTCGCGAGTCAATTCGGGTCGGGTCGGGTTAACGGTGACCGGACGCGATCCGTGAGAGTTCGAAAACCCCTCGATCCGACCCGACTCGACTTACCCCGTTCCGACCTGACCCGACACGATCCGAAGTGGCCGGACCTGGCCCGGCCCGACCCGACGTGGCTTGGCCTGGCCCGACCTGACCTTACCCGTGAGATTTCAAAAAGTTCCTGACCCGGTCCGCCGGCCGGGGGCATGATCTGTGAAGAGCCCTGAAAGCTATACCTGGTAAATATCAGGAAGGGTGTTTTTTGTTCGGTTGGAGCGAAACCGCCCAACGCACACCGTTTTTACGGCAGTTATAGATAGACTGGAACTGCGCGAGTTTCTTCAGTAGCGAGAGCTGTGTAATCTCAACCGAAAAAATATATCCCTATTCGATTTCAAGCAGATTGGCATAAAATGCATCATAGAGAACCCTCTTATTTTTCATTAATGGTTCCACTGCTGCTGTGTTGTGCAGAACCGCATACCTAAGTCTAACTACAAGTAAGGTATGTCCGAAATGGGAGTACAGTCCTAGGGTGTGCAGAAGCTCGGTCGTTGTGCTTCGTTGTGTCTTGTCGGCCAAATCGTCCCTATCGGCGTCGTGGGCTCTTGTGTTTTGCTTCTTTCTTGCTGCCGTTTTGTTGCGGTTGATGCTGTTGTTTTGTTATCGTTGATGTGGTATTTTGTCGTTGTACCAGGTAGCTTTTAGTAGCCATTGTCTCAAACGGCCATACTCTAGTCCGAGGTCCTCAGTCAGGCAGATTCCAAGACTTCGGGCAAGGATGTATACACGTATATGAAAGAAAAACGAAAGTATGAGGTAGAAATATGGCACAAAACAACTCAGGAGAAACAGAAATTTACCACGATGCATGGAAATATCTGTGTATACTGCTGTATTTTAACGACGTTACCGGTGGCACCGGTGGTATCTTGAGCCAATGCAGGAAAATTACTGACGACATATCTCTCCCTTTGCGCGTTTACCGTTGGGCCCTATTAATAGAACCTTCGATTCCTCACAAGAACATGGCACCGACAAGAGGCAAGTTATAACCGTTGACTACGCATAGTAGCAGATATGACCGTTGACTACACATCCATAGCATAGATGACCGTTACCACATGTTTATATCATACATGACCGTTGATTACAGGTTCATAAGAGATCTATCAATAGAAGATACCCAAAACGTACCACAGCAACGAGCGATCCAAAGGGGATCGACCCAGGGGTAACGGATTCATCCTCTTAACGCAGTACTCCAGTCTTGATATTAATAGCAGGCAAGAAATCCAGAGCAGCAGCAGAAGCAGAGCAGTACAGGGGTTTTCCTTTAAAAAAAAAAACGATCGCTACGTCCGAACCGAAAATATCTGCTGCTGTACCCTGGCCTTCGAAAACAGCGATTCGGCCGTTCCAGTCAACTGCCGGGCAAGAACATAGGATGCATAGTCCACGCCTTGACGTATCGATGGCGACCACGCCTTGCCTTCTGGGTGGCGGCGGAAGAGCCCTCAGCGCCACCACCAGATTCCAACAGCAACAGGACTGTAAACTACAGGACGTACCGCATGAGGGTGATGACGAGCTGCTTGCCGCTCTGTGCTGTGTGTGTGGTTATTGTCGGACCAGCAGTAATATGACTGCCGCAGGAGCATGGACCTTTGGGCTCATGTAAAGCAGCGTGGACGTTCAAATTCCGCACCCGCAGCTTCAACAGTATTAAAAGTAGCAAGAGCGGTCTGGCTAAAAAGCGTCCGTGCCATGTCCTTGATCACGGACGAAGACAGCTTCTTGCGGCGGGCCAATATTCCAGGAAAAACAGCAGGGTAGGTATAGCCTCTGCCCAAAGTCGATTAGAAATGTGTGGGCCGGGCCCTTCTCGTGGGAAATAATGCGAGCAAAAGCTATAGACCACAAAGAGGTCTTGGTGCCTACTTGATGAGCCGAGATAATTACCAGGTGCCAGGTATACATCTGCAGGCTACTGCTGTACGTACTTGTAGCGAAAAACAACAAAAAATAAAACCTGACAGTCCCATTAGAAGCTATTCCCCCCAAAAGCTCCGGTGCTCGCAAATCATGGTGGATGGTCGCTAAAAGTCTGCCGAAGGGTCCGGTGAGCGACCGTCCACTCCGCACGTGTTCACAGTTTTTTTCTATCACCGTTGACTCCATCATCTTTTTTTTTCTTCATTTTTTATTTATTCTCCGGCAGATTGGTGAAATAAAGCTTAACTCTGTTAGGACCGCAGTCCTGTTTTGGTACAAACTACTTGAATTTTGACAGGTTTATCTCCAAAACGGGCCTCTACTTGTATTGATAAAAGGGTTGAGCTCACCACACTCCCACGTTCCAACTTCGTGCCGTGTGTCAATTCAACCCATCATACATAGTTCCCGTTGTAACATCAGAACAAGCTGCATAATGATTTTATTGGTAACGGTTGAGTACATTTTTTCGGCTTAAAGGACCGTGGACGACGTTACAGTATTGATAGTATTACGTCGTCATCTGTCTTTACGAGTATTTTGCCCCGAAAGTGAGAGTGTGTCCAGTTGTAAAGGTTGACTTTTGTTCATAGGACTGCCGTCCCGTGGTGGAAACAAAATACTCTTAAGTTGAATGATTTCCCCCCCTGCAGTACGAACAGCCTCAAAGGGGTGATTGCTAGTGGCTTTGCCGTTGTACCATCGCACACCTCCGACAGATCACCTACAAATCAGACAGATCATTCCCACAGCTCATGATCTAGATTTTCCAGGGCAGATGCATAAGTATATACTTGTATGTATATATTCATCGTATGTGGTGTGACCTAGAGTAGTTCATGTTGCCGGGAGGGGATTGAAGCCGTCGTATGATCTCCTTGATCTAGCACATGTCTCCTGGGCTGGACCTGTACTACGACGTATGCAGATGCCGCACCGTATATCGACATCGGCGGGTTGGGGTCTGCTGTAGGTGGTCCACTATTAATAGTAATTGGTGGTAATGAGGCGCGACCTCAGTACTACCTGCAGTAGCCATATCTGCGAAGCATCATGCTGGGCGGATACGGATTATTCTGTATTCTTGTGCTGAGCGAACACGAACGAACATCTACGGTCCACCGAACGCCGTTGTGGGTGAATCTCAACATCGTAAATGTTCTTGGCCTCTTCGCTGCTCTTGATACACCGGTATGAAAAATAGTGTTTTCTGGTTGAATTCAGCACAATAATAATTTGAGGACGAAAAATCTGCATTTCACATGTTATGCCCAACAGTAAGAGCTTCTTTCTCGTGCATAGCAGGTGTCACCACTGCTTGTACTGATTGGTGTACGACATCTACAGCAGCAGTGCGTCTCCCGCAGCATAACAGCAGCAAGAGTGGTATTAATAGTAGGACACACGAGGTCAGGGTTAGCGTCGCTGTACGCTCGGCTTGTCGGTCTAACCCTTGCACCCTTTGTACGCGTGCACACACGCATACACGTACACACCCGTTTTTTAAACATATTTCCTGCTTCCCACCTCGAAAGACGGCAGATTATTTTGGGTTCGAAAAAATTACATGGCATGTCCAACAACAAGAGCTTCTCGTAGCAGGTGCCACCACTACTCTTACTGACGTACGACGTTTACAGCAGCAGCGGTGCGTCTGCTGCAGCAAAACAACAGCAGCATCAGCAGACACGCGAGACCAGGGTCAGCGTCGCTGTACGCTCGGCTTGTGTTCATACTCGACGTTGTGTGTATTTCCTGATTCCATACTTCATATAAGTTGAAGACGAAAAATCTACATCCTGGCATCACACCTGGTACATGCATTTGGCCAACAACAGAGGAGGTTATCGTAGCAGGTGCTACCACTACTACTGTTGCTGTACAGCATCTACAGCAGATCTTCTACTGCTCCTGCGGCCCCTCATCAGTAGAAGGATGAACCTGACGATATCACCCGCAGCATGTCTTGGGAACACGGCCCGAACGTTGCTGCACAGCAGTCTGCATAACTTGAGTACTCAAAGTTGGGTTCCGTTCGTTGTCTTAGGTAGAAGAGCTCAAAAATCAAAGGCCGTCTCTGACTGCTGGGGACAGACAGGCCCAGTCTGCCTGCCGTGGACAGGCCCAGTCTGCCTGCTGTGAACTGCTGCGGACAGACTCAAGCTGCCTGCTGTGGATAGACCCAGTCTGCCTGCTGTGGAGAGGCACACAGTCTGCCTCTCCTGTGGCCACGCAGTCTACGTGCTGTGGGCAGGCACAACAGTCTGCCTGCTGTTGTCAGGTACAAACTAATCCGGTACGATTTTGTATTTTAAACATGCCCCAGCATAGATATGTGCCAACACACGTTGCCGCACCTAGCTCGACGAACTGCGAACGACTTCTCACCCCACCAGCACGAGAAAGTGTATGTTGTGTGTGCATGCAAAGAGCCCGCCGGGACTAGAATTGGTGGCGTGTGCGTCGAGCGTGGTGGTCAAAGGTGGCCCGAAACCAATGGTGATTCACACACACACACACACACACGACACAAACATACAGAGAAACTCAAATCAAGGCACCCTACCCTCGTAAGATCCGTTATGAAAAGGCTTTTTTTTCCTTGGTAAACCAAGTGAAAAAGGCTCGCTTCGCTCGCTCGCCTCATTATTAATAGATCATGACCGCTGTGCTGCGCCGCGTATTGTATCGACAATTTAGGTTCTACGGTAGTAGATGATTTAGATCATGAGATATCCTGCGCTGCCGGTCACATGGACAGGTTAGGGTCTACTATCAGATGATCTTCGTAGATCATATCATCTATCGCGCGCCGCCAATCATATCGACAGGTCAGGATATACTATCAGATGATCTTCGTAGATCAGATCATGATCTATCGTGCGCCGTCAATCACATCGACAGGTTATAGCTTCTACTACCAGAAGAGCTTCGTAAATCAGATCTACGGTATATCTATGATATCGACAATTAGGATCTACCGTAGATGATCTTCGTAGGTCATGATCTGTCTGGCCTGTGTACCCTTGCACCCTCGCTGTCTCGCAGGAGCATCGCACGGCGGCTCGTTCTTAGACAAGCTCACCGATCCAAGGGCAAGCGCGAGGGAGTACGAGGTGAGCCTTTCCCAAACTAAGAAAACCAGTCCGTGCTTTGTTGTTTCGGTTCTTCCGGTCGCACTCCTCGAGCTAAAAACTACGTCTTGGTCCTCGCTGACCGTTTCGGTCGCCAGGGCAACATGCTCGCAGTCCATTGTTGCTATCACTGCAACCGAGTTCACGGCTAGACTTGAAGTAAGTCATTTCGTCGGCTTGCTCCGCTACCCGACCATCAATGGTCAGTGCTGATATTCGTAGCATGCAGCCATGAAGTGTAGCCAAAGCCAACCTACAACCGTAGTCATCCTTTTTCTTTCTCTTTTCGCGACGCGTTGCTCCTTTGACCTCTCTATCACGGGGGGCCATAGTAAATAGGACCAAATATTGGTGGTAAAAGTAGAGAAATATAGAGGTTTGTGTGTGCCGTAGGTCCTATTTACTGTGGCACTTATTCGAGATAGATTGTCTCCGCGCATCTATTTTATGCTGACCGAAATTTGAAGTAAACCCTTGAGAGATTCATTATCACTTTCTCAAAGTCCAAGCACGTTAGCTGTGAGGCTGAGTGGTCGACACTCAATTTATTATCGCACAGCTATTTCTCATCACCCGTGCGTAGTACACGAGAGATCGAAGTATCACAGACAGCTTGCAAATTCGTATGAGTCGTAGCTTCGATGAAATCCTAATCCTCGATCTCATTTTTTTTGTGTTGTATTGTGTGTTGTATACCGACGTATATATTTTACCTGGTATTATGCGCTTGTCTGTGTTTTTTGCCTCCATCTCCTCAGTACTGCAGTCCCGAATTGCGGACTAATCACCCCAATTCGAAGTTCTTCGTCCCCAAAACGCGACTGCTGTACGAAAAGGATCAGTTGGAACGGGCGAATCGCGTGACCTCCAAGCTGATGTTTTTTATTGTTTGTAAGTATTAATATGGTACTTGTGCTTCTATTTCCTGGCCTCGAACGGATTGGGGGAAATTCGCGGGGCAAGCAGGTTGTGTTCGGGCTGAGCAGCTCGAGCAACGGTGGGCGGCCGGACCTCGGGCTGACGATGCAGGCGGACTACTACGGCAACCAGGCGATCGTTAAGGGCTTCTCTCTCGTTGACGGGAGGGTGAGACTTCGGTTGGACGGACTCGGCGTTGCGCTGCCGGCTTGTTATGTCTTCTTTTTTTCTTCCCGCATACTGTATGTGTTTTGCTTGTTTGTCCGTTTACGTAACGATTTTATTCTTCTTTCTTTTTCGTTAGTGCCCTCTTTTTTCGGACAGCACTATTGGTTTGTTTTGGTTTTCTGTTTTTTTTTGTGTGTGTTTTTTTTCGTTTTTTCGTTCTCGTCGTCCCCTCAGAGCTGCGAGCTCCCGAAGCAAATGCATACTCGTACTCGCACCTAATGCCCAAAGTAGTGAAGAACAAGGAGGCTCTTTGAGGTTGGGTGCGTCCTTCACCGAGCAGTGACTTCATTTGGTACATACGACAACTCCAGGATTTCAAATTTGTTGTTTTCCTCTAAATCTTGGCCTGCTGTTCTGGTTGCTCATGTCTTTCCGATATATAATACCTGGTATGTACGTGTCGATTGCTCGTGTTTTTAATTTCGATGCAGTATATGGTGCTTTTTTCGTGCTGTTGTGTGAAATGTTTGGATGCGGTATCGCGGGAGAATGTGTGTCTTTCTCTGAATCTGAGCCGCCTTTCTGATGTTGATGTTCTTCCTAATAATGTTTAATGTTTACTATATATGTACTGACTGTACTGCTGTGGGATGTTTTTGATGTGGTGTGTCCGGGCGAACATGCAGTCGTAAACCACGACCAAACATGCTCAGTGAAAATACTGTAATAAATATGGTACATATGATGGGTCCTCATTTCTATGAGCATAGTCATCAGGACAAAATATGCGTTTTGCGGGGGACCATACAGTAGTGAATAGGACCAAATATTGTTGTTAATAGTAAGAATTGGCACATATATAGTTTTTTTGTGTAAATCTTGGGTCCTATTTACTATGGTTCGCCGTAATAGTAAACAACTGGAGTATATAGTTGGTAGGTTTTCGTGCGAGGGGGGACACAGCAGTAATCAGGGCCAAATATGATTGCTCGTACTAAATTGTACAAAAACTAAAATGTACCTGGTATTTTTCTTGTGTGTGTTGATCTGTTAAGGGGAAACATGGCAATCAGGACCTGATCTGCTCAGTAAACATCCTGGAGTATATAGGTTTTTGTATATATAATAGGTCCTGTAATAGGATTCAGAACCAAATAAGTTGTTCAAAAACATTGAGGGGTACGTGGTTAGTACCAGGTATGTATTACTTTGCCGCTCACAATGAGGAAAACAAAATTTTGAACTCCACGTGTTTGGCCACACATTTACGTGTTACTTGGTACCTGGGGTACCTGACAGTATGTAGCGTTGAATGTTGTTTGCAGTATACAAGTATAGGGAGAACTAGTGCGCCCAAGTTCGGAGGAAACTCCTCAGGATTAGTGTGGGAAACAACAACGAGACTAAAAACACGCACAGCCTCGAAACCGATACTGACAAATCATGGACACATACTGATATTTTTGGTGAAGCAGTTTGGTTCTGATGGCTTTGATGATGGTGTTATGATGGTGACGTTCGGAGGGTCGATGCTGTGGCGTTGTTCTGATTTTGACGTTTGTATGGGACGATGTGGGCGTGTAGATACTGGTGTTCAGATGTTCATGTTACGAGTATGATGTTGACGTTTGATGTTCTGACGTTGATTTTCGGACGCAGACACTCGGATGTTGATGTTATGATATCGACGTTATGATGTTGATGTTGTGGTGTCTGTTCTGATGATGCTCTGATGTTGATGTTTTGGTGATGTTGGTGTCCAGGCGGGGCCGGCGCAGGCGTGTGGCCTGATCTGCGTTGGAGACGTCCTGGTTGCCGTCGGGGGTGACCGAGTGAAAGGCTTGACCTTCCCAAGCATCTTGAGTGAGTACTACTAGCAGTAGTACTATTAACAGTGCTGGATACCGTATCGATTGTCTCGATAAACAACATTATCAAATTATCGAATTGTCAATGTGGCGAGGTATCGAACTATTATATTCGCCGGTTAGGTGGCTTACCACGCCACCCAACTATTAAGTAGTCAGCTAGTTGGCTTACTTCACGACCCAATTTCTGTACATAATTAGCCGTAAGCCAGTTGGGTGGCTTGCTGCCCCCCAACTAGTGGCTATCGCTGAAGTGTTGGGTCAGCTGGTCGCCTTGCTTCGCCACCCAACTACTGTAAATAAATAGCCGTGGAGTCATAGTTTAATGGGTTCCCTCGCCACCCAACTGAAAACTAGCCGTTCAGTGATAGCTACGAGTAGTTAGTTGGCTTACTTCACCACCCAACTAATATCTAGCAATGAGTACCAGTTAGTTGCCTCACTTCGCCACCCATCTAAGTCTGTTGGTTGGCCTACTTGATTTCGCCGCCCGGCTAATATGTAGCCCTGAAAGAACCCGGCCGAAGCATGCCTCTCTCGCGGCCCGACGCATTGGTTGTTGATCCATGTTGATGCAGGAGTGGTGCGGGAGGCGTGCCGAGAACGGGGACAGATTCGTCTGACATTTACGGCGGGGACGGGGGAAGAGAACAAGCCTCGCGCTGACGACAGGTGATGGATGCTCTCTTGTAACTTGCAATCCTCACAAGGTTTCTGCGCCGACGCGCATCGCTTAGCAACGAAAACGACCCCTCAAGACTATTTATTGCTTCCACATTGTGTGTGTGTGTTTTTTTTTTATCTTGCTGTTCTCGTTTGTTGTTTGTTTGCCCATTTTTCGCTCTCCCTCCTAAGCATAACTCAGATCAGCCATCAGGTCACATAGCAGGCCCTCCCTCCCCCTACGGTTGGTGCCTTCAGTGACATTTTTACCGCGAGAAGAAACAGCCCCAATCCTTCCTTCCGTTATCGATTCGCGTCGGGTTCCGCCTACCCACGCTCTGCGCTCTCAGCGGACTATTCTTTTTTTTTTTCAATTTTGAAAGGCAATCATTCTCATCACGGCTGGATTTGAAGCTCACGGAATCAGCTCTACTACTGACGCAGCATTTGAGGGAATATACCATTACGCCACCGGGGTGACATTGAAAAGGTTTTGACCGAGTGCGTTAGCTTCGACCCACAGCAGTAAAATATACCGATCAATGGTAAGAACGTGCAAGGTTAAGGTTGCCATTGACGCGCAACGGCCAATGGAATGGAACGAATCCGAAACCGACGGACATAGGAAATTGTTGGACTTTCCCCCCACCTCCGAATGTGCTCGCCGGCTGCTCAGCTCTCGCTGTTGTATCCAACTCCGCATCGGTCGTATCAGGCAGATCATATCCCTTTCCTGATCTAGATACTTCAGGGCAGATATATGACTGCATCTGTATGATCTGTATGATCTAGCTTATGTTGCCCGGTGGGAGCTGTATAATCTGCATGATCTGGCACATGTTTACTGAGTTGGATCTGTACCATACAGATAAATATATAATGCACAATATATCATGTCGGCAGGGTAGGATCTCGATGATTTGGATGATGATCTATCTGTAGATGATCTACATGATCTATTGGTAGACGGTCTAGATGGTACATCTGTAAATATTCTAGATTATCTATCTGCAGAGGATCTAGATGATGTATCTGTAGATGGTATGCATGATCTATCTGTGAATGATTTGGGTGGTCTATATGTAGATGATATAGACAATCTATCTGTAGATGATATATATAATGTATCTGTAGATTATATAGATATCTATCTGTAGATGATATAGATAATGTATATGTAGATTATATAGATAATCTATCTGTAGAGGATCTAGATGATCCATCTGTAGATGATACAGATAGTACACATATGTAGATGTTATAAATTATCTATTGGAAGAGGATCTAGATGATATATCTGTAGATGATATGCATGATTTTCCTGTAGATGATTTAGATAATCTATCTGTAGATGATCTGGATAATCTATCTGTAGATGATATATATAATCTATCTGTAGATTATATAGATGATCTATCTGTAGATGAACTATCTGTGGATGATCTAGATGATGTGCCTGACATGTGAAAAAATTACTATTGACATCACACTCGTACTAACGTTGTCGGCACTCTTGCGCGTTCTCCATGCTGTTGGACAGCGAGATGCTCGAGGCCCGATGGTTCATCCACCAGCAGAAGGCGAGATACTACCGACCGCCCCCACCCTCCGAAGACATGGTGAGATATTCCTGGTACATAGTTCGCGTTCGCGCTTGTTGTTGGTATTGCTTTTCGTCTTCGGTTGTTGTTGTTGGTGGTGGCGTCGTTGCTGCGCTGCTGTCGTTGTGATGTTCTTGGTGTTGGTGGTATTGCTGTGCTCTTGTTGCTGTGAGGTTGCTGCTGTGTTGTTGCTGGTGTTGTTGTTGTTGTTGTGCCACTCTTGGTGTTGGTGTTCGTGTTGCTGTGCTGTTGTTGCTGGTGTTGTTGCGCTGTTTTTGGTGTTGTTGTTGATGCTGGTGCTGCGCTGTTGATGCTGTTTTTGGTGTCGATGCTGTTGCTGCTGTGGTGCTGTTCCTGGAGTGTTTGTCTTGGTGGTGTTGGCGCATTATTGTTGATGTGTTGGTGGTGTTTGTCTTGGTATAGTTGCTGTGCTACTACAGTTGTTGGTGTTGATATTGTTCATGTTGCGGCTGCTGTTCTCGAAATGGTTGCATCCGTGTTCGCAGACCGGGCTCCGAAAACACTGGAGCTGATTGATGCCCCAGGGGAACATATATATATTAATCAAATCATACAACAGCAGTCAGATACACACGTTATCTGAAACACCGCGTACACCTTACCTCCAACGAGAATATGAAAGAAAAATCTTCTGGGTGAGTTGCACCTAATCCTATGAGGCTGCATACGAAAAACAAAAAGAAGCGAACTGGAGTGATGTGAGTGAAATGGAATGGAGAACATGAAGTCAAAGCAGACGAAGTCAGACTGAATCACGAGGAGGAAGAGTTACGCACGCGTACAAAACAACCAAACGCAAAGGAAAGGGCCAAGTGTTGAGGATAAGGGCTGTTCGTTATGTTTTTGGGGTATGATACCAGAGTATGCAGGACAATTTACAAGGAAGGCCATGCGGTCTGCTGTGACGGCGTCTACAATCGGTAGGTTTGTACGTATGGCGTCTTTCTTGTTGATAGATGTGGGGCATCGACGGGGCTTCGGTGAGGGCATGCCTTTTACTTCAATACTAGGGTTACGAGCTCGGAAACTCCACATCTATCGTCAGTCCTGGGGATTATTCGCGTTAGATATAAACCTTTAGATATGGACCCTTGAGATATACTCCGGAGTATATGTTTGACGTTTGGACCAAGGCGTGTACGTACCGGTACCAGGTTTATCATACCTGGTATGCTGTACAGTAGCAGTAAAACGTGTAGTGGTCCCGGACGAAAAACCTCCTTTTTGTCGAGATGGCTTCGACGTTTGGACCAAGGTTGTGTACCAGTACGGATTGCCGTCTGCGGGTACGTCACAGTAACTATCGGCGGCGGTACAGCAGTGCAGATCAGTGCGAGCTATATACACCCACATCCACTCCCACCACAACTCACGCCATCCACGCCACAGCCTGCGCCGAAGTCGTCGTTTGTCTGGCACTTTTCAGCGCTCTCGTTCGAAGTATGTGGCATATCCGCCTCGCATCCACCTCGCGTGGACAGCTGCTGCATCGAATCCTTCCGGATCCGTAGCTCCGTGGCTGCGCTTTCAACCTGTCAGTACTTGAAAGCTTTATGTAGGGTGTGGGATGTTTTTGTTATTCCCGTACTCAACCTAAGTCAAAACCACGGGAAGTTTCAAATGAAAGCATCTCTTGGCAGTAGAGTCATACTTACGGCCTCGAGTTGGCCATTACCGGCATGCGCGGAGCTGTAGGCGGGCATCATGCGGCGAAGCTTGCTTGCACTCTGGTGTACATACCATATATGTTCGGAGTACTGACGGTAGTGTTACCACTGACCGTAGTGTTCACGGGTAAAGAGCTGCCGGGGAAAAGAAAATACTTTTCGTTTACAGAATACGTATGCCTTTTTGAGGGTCTATCTCCGGCGAACGGCGTGTAATTTTGACACCCTAAACATTTCGAGCCAGCTCGTAAGTACTGAAACCGTTCTCGCAACGTTGTTGCAATCGTTTTTGCAGCCGTTTTTACAACAGCTTCAAGCTGGATTGCAGTTTGCGACGGGAAAGAAAATAGAAGCGCCTGCCGAATCTCCTGCGCCTTCCGACCACCGGAATATCCTATATTTGACATCAAGATGGCCGTGTGACCTACTTACTGCATCGTGTCCGACAATTCGGCCTCCCAACAACGTACACAGTTGCAACGCACACGGTTGACGGCAGTTGCAAGTATCCTACTCATCAGAGCGAGTTCCTCGCGGGAGATATCGACGTACTCCCTATCTCATTGGTACTGCACTGCTGTGAGCAGCAAGTGTATTAACCCTCGTAGGATCGCAGTCCCATTTTGGGGACATATTACTTAGAATTAGAGTGATTTTCCCCACAAACAGGACTGCGGTGCCAAAAGGATTGCGGCATGCCCTATCTGGTTGCTGCTGTACCGCTGTGAACTGACGGTGATAGTGCTCGTTGGCCTGCGAGTAGCGAGAGATGGTGAGACAATTGCCTATCTCACTGCCGCTCGACAGCTGTGAACTGGCAGGTGTAACGCTCGTTGGCCTATCGGGAGATAGTAAGGCATGCCCTAACTGATATCTACTGCGCCGCTGTGAACGGCAGGTGTATTGCTCGTTGGAGCGCCATCGCGGAGAGCACGTGACGTCGTTCCACCTCAACAGGGACGATACGGGGGAGTTCCTATTGGCGTGTTCCATGGAGTCCAACCTTCAAGGTGCGCCATGCACATTAGTCTATCACGTCAAACTGACTAATCAGGGTGACGTCTTTGTTCTTTGACATCGCGTGTGTTCGTGGGTACCGCGTTCGTTGTTTTGTGGATGCGAGCCCGTTTGTCGATAACTTGTTCGTTTATGGGCCCCGCGTTCTTTTATTGGCACATCGTATGGTCATGGACACTGCGTTTGTGTAATGAGGCATGTTTCGTTGAATGGGCACCGCCATCGTCCAATGGCATGACGTTCGTTTATTGAAACCGCGTTTGATTCATGTTAGCACGATCGTGTATGGCATCGCGATCAGTCTTTTATGTATGTACACACCACCGGCTTTGCTTCAATGGCGCATCATTCGTTTGTTGGCATTGCGTCATTTCGTGGACAACGCGTTCGGTTAATGACACATACATACGAAGTATCTCGTTTGATGCCACCGCGCGTAATTTATTGACACCATCATCGTCTATCGACACAGCAGTGCTTGTTTATTATGTACCGCGCTCGTTTCTGGGCAACGCGTTCGTACAGTTACACATCTTCTGGTTGATGGCATCGTGGTCGCTTCTGGACACCGCGTCCGTTCACCGACGCCACGATGGTTTATCGAAATTGTGCTTGTTCATTGACCCATCTTTCGGTGATTGGCACCGCGACCGTTCATCAACATCGCGTTCGTTCGTTCGTTCGTTTCTTTTTTGTTTTTGGCACTTGTTGTCCTGCCGCCTTTTTGCAGGACCGATGCTGTTTCACACTCTGCAAGACACGCACCTCCGAGAGCTGAAGGACATTCCGACGGCGTCGGACAGCGCGGTGAGGAAGAGGACTGCCCGCTTTTGCTGCACTCGCCCGTCCGCCCCCATTCCTACCTACTTGCGCTTTTGCTGCAGTCGCTCCCCCGCCCGTACTCCCGAGGAAAAAATAAATAAATCGCCTAGCTCGGAGTCCATTGCATACCCGTAATTGCCGGCATCGAGTAGGGCGCATGCCGAGTAGGGCACACGCCTACTTTTCGCTTTTTTTGCCTCCACACTAGCTCGAAATAATTTCCCACCAAAAACGTGGTTGCAGTTTGCAAAGGAGTTGGTGTTGTGCCGGTACAGGCAAACATTCAAGTTGTTTTGGTGTGGGGGGGCTCGATTTAGGAGAAACACCTCGTACAGTAGTCCAAAGTGGTTTTTGTAGGAGAGCTTTATCTAAGAGAATAACGTATTTGGCATGTAACTCCTGTCGGACTGCGCTCTGGTAGTGGAGACAAAGCACTTCTCATAGAGTGATACTCGAGTGTAGATTTATTTCTGCGTACTACACTACAGTAGTAGAATGGTTGGGAACGGCCAAAAGGGTTATATATGTAAAAATCACGGACATGCCAAAAGCTCTATAAAACCCACTCCGGTTTGAACCCTTTTAGGACTATTATTACGGGGCACATACCATATTAAATAGGACCTACGGTACACACAAAAACCTATATATATATATTTTTTTCCACTAAGAATATTTGGTCCTACTTACGATGGTTCCCTAAAGGGATCGAAGTAGCCAAACTCCAAGTGGTTTGTCCGCCAAAGGGGACTGCAGTTTTCACACTATTTACGGGGGACCATAGTAAATAGGACCTGCGATACACACAAAAACCTACCAGGTATATAATCACCTATTTCTACGAACAATTTTGATTTTTAGTTTTGTTTGACTATGGTCCCCCGTAAATGAGGAAGTTCACGACAAATCCTGTACTCGTACAGGGCTGGTACACTCTCTTAAATCGTAACATACGTTTTTTTCTAGTGTTTGAAAATATATAAATATATCACCTCTGGACGGCAGGTGTATCTGGGGTGCATGATACCCAACCTGCTCGGGACAGAGTTTCGCCAGCTGGACCACAGGGTAGACCCTCGCGACCCCGGGACGATGGACTACGTGAAAGAGAAGGGCAAGAACGAGCTTTGTGCTGTTGTTTACGGGGTGAACGTCATGGGCAGGTGAGCTGCGGGGGTAGAAGGGGTGGGGTTGGTGAGGGCGGGGGGTGCAGGTGATGGGGGGAGGGCGTCTGCTGCACTCGTTTTATCCAAGCACCTTCGCTCGGCCGAGTATTTCTGCTCTTCCTCCTCCTCCCGGTCATAGTTGACCCCCCCCCACGAGAGTGTTTTTCTTGAAATTACCGCCTATGACCGAATAGCCCACGGAATGCCTGACGGTGACCGCGTGCTACACACCCGATCACACTACGTATCGGCATCATTTCATCAATTTGGTCTGTCAACGCAGGGCGGTACACAGCAGCGGGCCCGGTAACCCGATATATTGGGTCGAGCAATGCTCCCATCATCGCGCAATGACCATGTGTTATTTCGGGTGCTAATCCTTCAGACTCTCCCCGCCGCTGACAACTACACGAACAATCCCTGACTCTCCTTCCGCCCCGACCCTGCTCCTACCAATAATAACGCCGCGCAGAGTACCGAACTCCATGAAAGTTCTTCTGAGGAGGCCCGTTGCTTCGCAGTCGAGCGGGTCCGACGGGCTGACGGACGATCACGAAGGCGGTGAGGGGGGGAGGGGACAAGAGGCTGGCGAGCGGGATTGGGGGGTGTCGGTGGAGGCGGGGGTGTGGGATGAGCCCATCATCAAGCGCTGGGAAGACGCCAAGGTAAGCCGCATGTGGTGATGGCGGTGTGTCGTGTGATTTTATTTTGTTTGGTGGTGCTGGTCGTGGCGTGTGGTTCTTGATGTTGTTGTTGGTGATGGTGGTGGTGGTGGTTGTACGTGGTTTTGGTGGGTGATGTTGGTGTTGGTGTTGGTTGTGTGTTGCTGTCAGCCGAGTGTGTCGTACGTTAAACTTTTCTCAATATTTTCATCTGAAGCACCAGTCTCACGCATCTAGGCTCGATTGCCGCACGTATCCCTTTACATATGTATTTCAGTGTAGTTGAGTTTGCCGTCGAAGACATGGCTCGAGAGTCCGCGTTTCAATCTGCTCCCCATGTTCGTCCTCGTATCATGTGTTTTCACTACAGTAGTGATACCTATGTACTGCCGGTTGCCGCTGCTAATAGTGCCGTTGTTGTTGCCTGGCGCACACCATACCGGCACTCTGGAGGGACTAATGCCGTACATGATGCGTACGGTAACCTTCTTTCGGTTGCGATTTTGTTTTCGGCTGCGATGCCCACACACCTCTCGGACGTTTGTTGCAGAAACCACGATTTTTTGTTTGTTTCTCCTCGTATGCAAAGCCGCATCACTCGGCAAACCGTTTTTTTGTTCTCTGGACGTGGAGGTTCCAGCACCTTCCTTCTCAGGCGTGTTTAACCCGGAAAACGTCAGGATCGGGCTCTCGCCTTTTTGGAGTCTCCACAAGCTTTTTCGCGAGATGCGTACAACGTCGTTTGCCATTTCTTCAGGATGTCCGTGTAAAAAGTTGTCGATGCTCTCCACACTAGACGGCCTAAGGGCGTGAATAGTTGTGCTTTTTATTGTCTTGTTCACTTCCTTCGTTTTTCCCCGCCATGTGCGACATAATCAGGACGAGGAGGCCTCAAGCCGCCCTTTCGACCATCTTCCCCCCCCTGATTTATACGTAAATCTATCACGGGAGACTATAGTAAACAGGACCACATATTACCAGACAAAATAGGTGAATATTTTCTAGGTTTTGTGTTTTTCGTATGTTCTGTTTACTGTTGCCCCCCAAAGTCCTTGTTTGTTTAGCCCACTTTTTTTCTGTTTTTGTTTTGCGCCGCCTGTTTCCGTGTCGGGGGCAGAACTAACACAAGAAACACAAGAAACACAAGTCAACTCACTGACCGTCATCCTTCCCGAAGTCTATCTGCTCGCTTGTTTAGAGAAGTTCTACGACCACGGCTTAGGATACAGAGGAAGTATAGGTAGGACCTACGGTGCACACAAAAATCTATACTTCCTCTGTATCCTAAGCCTGTGCCGTTATGGGCGCGTAGTCGTTAGGGTACTTACACGTTGACGTTTAGCCTATGGTCGGGTGCGTTAAAAAGGCGAAACACATACCATACAAGGCTGACTATTTTTTTCAAGACCGTGTTATACACTAAAATTAGGTCAAAATAAGCCTATTTTGGCCCTTTTTTTTATTTTTCTCAAGATATTGTTTTTCGGTATCGGCAACCGCAAAGCCTTTTCAAGGTTTACAACCAAACACTCCGTGAGATGGGTGACAACGACTTTGCAGTAAAACACACCGGGGTGAGAAAGCGGCAGAGGGAGGGGACGTTGGAGAGGGTGGCTCTAGAGAAGGCTTACGCCTGGATGGCATTGAGTCCCGTAAGATGGGTGACAACGACTTTGCAGTACAACACACCGAGATGAGAAAGCGACAGAGGGAGGGGACGTTGGAGAGGGTGGTGAATCACGACAAGGAGGCTCTAGAGAAGGCTTGCGCCTGGATGGCATCGAGTCCCAGCGACAGCGAGGACGACTAATCGAGTTTTTTCCTTTTTTGTACACCAACATACACTTTTTTTGCCCCGCAAGTGTCTTGGTTCTATTGTTGGCCCCTAAGTGTCTTGGTTTTACTGTGGAACCCCAAGTCTCTTGGTTCTACTGTGGGGTCACTATTATACGGTACTCAGTGTCTTAGTTTCAGTGTGGGGTCACTATTATACTGGTTTGAGTACCGGGGGACACGACATGGATCGTTGAGTAAAGGGGGGGTTGGGTTCGGGCCCTACTGTTGTTGTTTTTGCCCCGCAAGTGTCTTGGTTTTAGTGTGAGACCCCCAAGTGTCTTGATTTTAGTCAGGGACCGCCAAGTGTCTTGATTTTAGTGTGGGTGTCACTATTATACTGGTTTTAGTATGGGGGACGCGTTATGGATGGTTGAGGATAGGGGGGGTTAGCTTCAGGGTTGGGATAATTCTTGTGTTTTTTGGGGAGGTTTAGGCTAAGTGCCCCACCCACCGCTCCCCTGGAAAGAGACAAAATATGGTTGTTTTTGGGCCGACACAATGTTTTCCGGCCGTTCGGCCGCACGGTTCAAGCACCAGCTAAAAAAAAGCAAGTTTTTCTTACTGAAAAAATGCCGGAGAACTCAACAAAAACAACGGAAAACAGATCAGACAACGTTAAGGGGGCGCAAGAATCTAACGGCACATACTTATGATACAGAGGAAGTACGTATACAATCTGCAATCGGACAGGCACAGACCGGTAGAAGTACAGCACTAGGTCGACGCGTACAAATTAAGAGCGCGTGCGAGCTACCCAAAAAGCGAGTGGATGGAGTAATTTTCTCTTCAGACATCATAATCACATGGGCGTCAAGTATTTTCCTGCCAGCAGCTTCCTATCACTATCGTATATATACTGCTGCTGCTGCTGCTGCTGCTGCTGCTGCTGCTGCTCTTTTTCCTTGTGGCTATGGTCGAGTGTCAGTTCCCTTCCTGCTCCATGCATACTGGTTTGCACTCGCCAATTCCGCGCTTTTCGAGCACGGGCCTGGTGTAGTCTGCCTGAGAGATAGATGATGAGTGTTTCCGTTCGGGTGACTAGCATCCCGAACAGGTTATGAGCCTCGACAGTGCGGTGCGCACTTCACACGGTCGCCAAGAAGACGTTTCTTGAGATCCACGGCTTACTAAAGGCTGCTGCGAGGGAGCTTTGTACCGGCTGCATCATCGTCGAGATTGCCAGGAGCCTTTGTGGGGGCCGTTACCAACACACGAAACGCTGTAAGGGTCGTCTTTAACGACGTATATTTAGCAAAAAACTTGCTAAATTTCCATAATATAGAATTGTTTTACTTGCCAAATAGCAAAAAAAGTTGCCAAACTTTTCTCTGGGATTCACACTCCCTGTTCGTTGGCAAATTGATGTAAAGAGAGACTTGCTAATTCATTTGCTATTTCAGCCCAGTAAAGCTGTTGCAAGGTGGTACAAACCAGACCACCCCACGACGTCCCACGCTAGACACGCTCCAACTTGCGTAATAGAGGGAGATACAGCGGATACACGGTTGCATTGACAGCAGCCAAGATATCGGGCTGGCGACACTGGCCGTAAACCCCGTGTGGATGCGGCATGGACGTGGTTTTGAGATGGGTGCAGGCTGGTGATAAATACCAGGTAACAAACAAAGACAAACAGCAGCCGCCCCAGCTTTTCCATGGGATTTTGGCCGGGCTGGAAGCACTGCCGACCTCTGACGTACATACGCCGTGCCTAGGGTATTTCCTGCGCCAGCGTTCTTGCCGTAGAGGGCCTCGGCGTGCGATCGGCTACCTGCTGCTGCTGTATGGGGTTTAAATAAAATCTGAGGGCGTTATAATGCGAACACTTGCCAAATTGCCAAAAACTTAGTGTTGAGCGTAAGAAAGCTTTTACTGTTTTTTAGCAAGTTTTTGGAAATTTGGACTTGCTAAATAGCAAGTTTTTTGCTATTTCCAGCAGTCGTTAAAAACGGCCTCAAGACACGTATGCACACGTAATACAGGAAACGAAGTGAGAAATCAACAGGGTTTGAAGTATAAAGTCTGAACGCGTGACTCAACGATACCCGGACATATTTATACTACAAGTATTAATACGTGGTATATAATACCGTACGAGTAATGTATGTATGCAATGCGAAGAGGCACCACTATTAATAGTAAACTATGACTACAGCTGTAGTATCAATGTACCGTATCAGGTATACAACTACCTGGTACCAGGTATCTGGTATTTATTATAAGTAGTGATACGCGCATAATACTCGTGGCACAACAAGGGCATGAGACATGCATG
The DNA here is from genome assembly GCA_037834295.1 of Postelsia palmaeformis. NCBI lineage: Eukaryota > Phaeophyceae > Laminariales > Laminariaceae > Postelsia > Postelsia palmaeformis. Next base: position 30,512 of record JBBMHQ010057643.1, read on the forward strand.
ATACTCTCCAAACCTTTGCATATGCTGGTATCAGATAGAAGGTATGTATACACATGGCCTATATGGCATTGTATGGCTTTCCTCACGTACCTGTCATGTGAGACTGCGTTTTTTTTGCTGATACCGCACTTCGCTGAGCTCCGAACGGCACACCACAAACTCCTCCTGCGGATCATTAGCTTCCAGCGCCGACAACGCACTGACCACCTCATGTCGTACGCCAAGGCCCTCAAAAAGGCACAGTGCGAGAGCGTT
>JBBMHQ010057644.1:0-16052 GCA_037834295.1 Postelsia palmaeformis
CATCCCCGGTGAAGCCTAGGTCGCTCACCGCTATTAAAATATCGTCCACGCGATCGCCACTATTGAATTCCGTACCGTTCGTCGCGTTTCGTGGAAATATTGTGAGCGTTTCCAGCACGTTGTTAATGTATTCTGGTCGACCACGAAGGCTTATTTGCTGCTCATCGAGCCCGACATTCCGCAGCCCATTTTTCAGCGCAACAAAGGTGTCCACCGCCAGCACGCTGTCCATTCTCGTCGATACGTTCACCTCCAACCTTCCACGTTCTTCTGGAGCGTCCATGACATCTGGGTCTGCGATATGAACACCCAGCACAGGTGATTCGAGTGACTTAGTGGCGACACCAATACGTTCTGGTGTATTGATCGTGGGGGGGTCGTTCAACCATCCGACGGATACCCTCATAAAAGCCGTTGAGCCTATGGTGTTCGGCCTAGGGTTCAACGGGTCCCAGCCAATGTCTCCCCCTGCACCGTCTGGGACGCCGACTACGTGCACTCGGGCTAGGGCCAGAGGCCCCTGCTCCAAAAAAGAGCGAACGGGCGTGTCATCGGCAAATGAATTGTTGCGGTCCCAGCATCCAAAGAAGTAGGGTCTGGGCTCAAACGACATGCCCACGAGAGCAGCGGTGAGTGCTGCGGGCGAGCCCCGTAGCCGTAGGTTCTCGCCCGCCGTCATGTTACTGCCAAGCACCTCGATCTCGTCCAAATTGGCTTGTTGAAGTATCACGCTTCCAGAGATGGCGAGTATGACCACTTCCACAGCTTCCCGTTCCCCAACAGATCCGCCCGTGACTACCACATTTGGCAACTCAATGAGCCCGCCTTCGCGTGTGAACAAAGGAGAGTCGGCAGACGCGTTAGCACCAAACGTGACCATCAGAGGTGGCTCGTACGGTGCTACTTCGATTACAACAGTACGGCTCACCGACCCTATTTCACCTCCACCGCAATTTCCGCCGTCATTGACCGCAAGTTCGATTGTGTCAATTCCGGTGAAATCGGCCGAGGCGCTGTATAGAACAAGACCTTCATCTATCGCCGCCTGCAGCAATTGTACGGAGCCCTGCAGAAGCAAATTTTCCCCCGGACCGGCCGTGGGCTCACCAACCACCCGGACCCCAACCGCATGCTCCGCAACAATAAAAACTGAACCGAATTCCGGACTAAATCGTATCGAGAGGGCGTTAATACCCTCAACTCCTTGAAAATTATTGCATAGTTCGGAGCTGTCAGCTACATCGATGTCGGTGATTATAATGCCTTCTATTGCATCACCCGTTCCACCGGCAGTCATCTTCAGTTGCAAGGTTCCACCGCTCTTCCCTAGTAGGTATATCATCGGCGGGTCGTTGATCGGTCGCACGTATAAATAGGTCTCCCCGTCTGCAGTCAGCCCAGTTTCGTCTGTTACCCGCACCGACAGTGCAACCTGGCCTGCGAAATTCGTCGGTGGTCTGTACGTTAACATCTGGTAGACCTCATCCACATCTTGCAACGTCCCCCGGAGCGTCAGGCCTCCGTGTTCATTTCCTTGCACATCCGACGAAGAATTGTGATGGACCTCTACTTTGCGCCACACCTCTTCCTGCGAACCTGTTTGCATAACCTCAATCACTCCATAGTCCGGCCGCGTTTCCACCGCTAGTATTGAGTCTGGATCCGCGTCCGAAACAGTGATGAAATCTATCACGAGTAAAGTGTCCTCGTCCAAATAATGCACTATTCTAGGAAAATGCACCTTGGGCGCGTCGGGTAGTGCTTGAACAGTGATTGCATAGCTTGCTAGATCTTCGCTGGGCTTATCTCCTCCGTGATCATCATGATCCCCCACCCAAACGTTTACATGGTCGACCCCACTCCAATCCGCCGGCGGCTGATAAATGAGACCCGTAAGGGCGTGGTTTAGCTCCACAAGTCCACCACGAGCCCAGAACTCAGGCGACCCGTCTGGCTGCTCCCCATTCAGCAAGTATAGCCCTGACGCGTATGATAACGGTAGCCGTAGAGAACCTAGTTCCACCGTAAGTTTTACTTCCATGAAGTCGCCGTCAGTTTCGAGCTCATCGGGGTCACTCAGTACAATGCCACCACCTGCGCTCAGATGCACCTTAAAGTCCTCCATGCCGACGAAAACGCCTCCCTCAGGACCAACGATTGACGGGGGGTCGTTGACGGGGGTGACGTGGACTTCAAACGAGAAGGAAACGTAGCCCCCAGACGAAGATGACGTAGGATCGTAGTCCCACGCCTCAACCTTGCATATTGATCGAACAGGAATACGATAGATTGCGCTTCATGTGGTGCTTGCGATGTTGTGTACACAAAAATCATTAGCCGAAACAAGCGCCCCGTCCCCGATTGAAACGCTTATCGATGCTCGCCCCGTTGAAATATGCATTCAGGCTCTTCTTGTGGACTACGGAAACAGTTATTTAAGCAGAACTAGCTAGTGACCCCTGGGTAAACAAAAAAAATGTGAAGAGATCGACACCTCGTTCTTCGCTCACTTGACGTTCGAGTGAAACCGGCTAGGGCTGGTCTACTACTACATTTGTGCTAACTACTACGTACAACTCACCGACACCATGTCTCTGCTGTTGGCGATGCTGTTCCAATCTTGTGAGCTGGTGTACGTCAGCTTGGTGAGTGCGGAGCTCACGTCTTCAGAGACACCCTCAAACGTTACTCGCGATTTCGTCCCCGGTAGTCCCTCGTGGTCCTCGAAAGTTACTAGTAGACTGGATTCATCGACGCCATCCGTACCAACGCTTCCGACCTTTGCAGATACAGTGACGCGGAGGAAGTCGTCGTCAGGGTCCGATACTCCGAATGTTCCCAGCGGCATTGACTGATCTTCGACTGCAAACAAAACACCCCCAGCAGGAAGATCGAGCTCCGGTGGGGCTGATATTTGAGGTGGGTCGTTGACAGCTGCTACCATGACACGTATGGATGCGCTTGCCCGCAGGCGACCGCCAGTGCCACTGTGGCCGAGATCATTGGCAGTCACGACTATTGTGTCTTCTCCCTTGAATTCTGCTGCGCCCACATAGCTCAATCCCGATAGCGCCGCGTTCACTGGGGCAGTCTTCCCGCGGATTTTCAGCGTGCCGGGCACAGCTTCCATAAGGTACAACCCCGCGACCGTACCAAGAAGCTCCATCTTACCGTTGGACGCGGCGATCATCACTTCCAACACACCCCGGGGAGAATCGTCGCAATCGGGGTCTTGGATCACTATGCCTGTCACTGCGACGGGTGTATCTTCCTCGCCCGCAAGATCGGATGCCGCTGTGATTTGGGGGCCGTCGTTGATTGCTTCCACGACTACTTGGACGGTTTTAGTCACTGTCAGACCAAGAGGTGGGGCGCCCTGCACGACGAAGGAAAGCCGGGAATTGTTTGGCGTGAAGATCGACGCTGAATGGCGAGGCTATTGGCATTGTTCGATAGTTTTAACAGCCAGAAGCCGTGAGCCTTGCAAACAACATGCGTAAATGGGGGAACCAGACTGAAGCCATGCAAGGAATATATAGTTGTATCACTCTAGATCAAGAACAAGGCCACGAGCAGAAAGTGTGTTCCTTCTACAAAACAACCGCGGCACCATTACCGCTGCGGCGTCCTACACTCCATGTAAATTTATTAACGAGATCAATCGAATTCCAGCGTACGGTCGGCTCTGCTGCCAAGGAGGGATCCATGTGAAATTGGCGGCCAATCTCTTCAAGACCCCTCACCTCTGCGTTTCCCATAGCCTCCACCTCCATAGTGAGGGTCACGACGCCATCGGCCCTGCCATTCCAGTCCTTTGGAGGCGTATACGTCACCTTCCCTAACGCTCCTGCCACATCTTCGGGAAGGCCTCTCACAACAACCTCCTTCGCACCCACGCCGTCTTCTAGAACAACCACACCCCCAACCCCATTGCTTGCATCCACCCCGAGCTTGAAATTCCCTGCTGAGCACCGCACGCCTCCTTGAACGACTGAGCTCCCGTCTCCAAACCTCACGCGTACTGGTTCCAACAGCATCGACCCATCTTCTGGCATTTCTATTTGCGGAGACCGGAAGGAAAGTGACGGTGGACGGGTGGCGGCGCCCGAAGGCCAGGCTAGGCGCACAATGGAGGAGGCACTCCCTTCTAAGTATCCGTCGGATGACATGACTGTTATGATGTCGTTGCCGGAAGCATCGACGTTTCCGGTGTACCGCAAGTCTGCAAGGGCGAGGTTTATCTCGGCCTTGCGGGTTGTACGGCAAAGTGGGGGGGGGGCATGAGCGACGGGAGAGGCCTGGTCAACACATCTAGGCAAAGCGGGTTGGTGCAACGGCTGCGTGTGAGCGCGGATTCGACGACAGAAATTCGTGTATCGCGCAATTTCGAGGTCTACCATTACGGCACAGTCTAGAAGGCAGGACTACCATTACGGCACAGTCTAGATTATCTCGCATGGGCAGGAACAAGTGCCAGACGTATCGACCGGTTTGTGCGCTCTCCCACACCATAGATTCCTCCGTCACCCCCTAATCTTGCTTGCCGCACGAGAGGGAAAAAAGCACGAACGCAAATATTTTATAAATCGTACCCACCAGTGTATTTCCCAACAAGGAAAAAAGAAAAGGTGAGGTTGAGTCAGTAAACGGGCACCTGCAGTCCAGTCATGAAGAGGGCGGTGCTGGATGCGTTGTAGCCCTCTGGGAAGGCGACGCCGTAATGCTCGCCCTTGACAAGCGACAAAGCTCCTAGCGAGCTTCCAACAGTCACCTGCACGAACATAGAATAGACTGTGATAATTTTTGCAATGCCACGATGAAGCAGAAAATTCAATCGATCGACTTCAAGGGGAGGGGGGGGGAAACACCCGTGACCACGGCTACTGCTATAGTCTGACATAGCTCAGAATGCTGCCGAAGGAAAAACCTCCTATACTGATAATAGTACGAGTTGAGCTGGAGCGCAAAGGTGATGCTTAAAATTGCACAAAAGTTAGCGTGACGGGTACATCTTGCGACTGCATTACACGTTCTGTCTATATGGAAAGAGACCCTGATTCCCGCCGTCGTTGGCTCGCCGTTTGATGCTGCCGCGCGTTATACCCTGCAACATCTGTTGTTGACGGTATACAGGCTCAACGTCCTCGAATACCGAAACCTCGCCAGACCGGTGGTGAGAACAATACCAGATAAAGGAAGACTGGCTTGATCTTGATGTGTTATTTGGGATTGAAACGACCACGGAGGGGTACACTCGTGAAAACAAGAATACCTGTTGGCGCGTTTTTTGGCGAATCAACAGACATAGTACTCCATTCAACAACGGTGCGGCCTAGGAGCGACCTCTGAACGATTTACAGGGCTGATGTTCGGAAATCGAGCACAAAGCCATACTGGATTATAATTCTCTGTTGCAGTCTGCATCTAGCCCCCCGTACGCACGCTTCGTCACTGTGCATAATGTGCGGATTGTGTTGGCTTTAATACTCGTACCTTCAGCATCCCTGCCGATAGCTTCCCGTCGGTGTCGGTGTCTGGGTCTATCACCAATATTCCTGGGAGCGCTTGTCTTTCGCCGGGCACGGCGTTCCACGGAGGGGGGGCAATAGCTACAGGGGCATCGTTGACCGCGCGGACTGCCACCTGGATCGTGAACGAAGCCGTCCGAACCCCCCCTTCCCCGTCGTACCCGTTGTCGCTTGCTTCAACCTATCGCCGAAAAAAAGCGGGGACTCTTCAGAGATATGTCAGCCCCCTCTGCTTGGGTCTCGTTGCCTATTGTGTTTCACCCTTGCCTTTTGTCTTTGACATCTGACACCCAGGGTTTCTGCATGGCCGATCGACTGTGAGTCCTAAAATCCTACTATTCAATTCACTTTCGACACGCGTCAAGCACAGCACGTATTTCGCGTGTTGACTTTCATTGCACTAAACAGTTACGCGAGGCCCTTGCCACCGGAATACTTCCGACCTACCATACCCTTCCAAAGCACGGTAACTTCGCGGCTAATCGAAGATAGGGCTGACTTCCGCAAGGTTTTTTACGAGCCGAAGCACAGCAACACTAACGCGACAGGCTTCCACCAAGAAAAGGGTGTATGTTTATGCCAACACTGCGCGTATCTATTTCACCTCACTAGTACGTGAAGTAACCCAACGCCACTCCTGAGACTCACCTCCAGGGCGTCCACTCCGTGCCAGTCGGGAGCGGGGGAGTATTGCAGTTTTCTCAGCACTTCATTCGTCTCGGCAAGCCCGCCGGAAAAAGACACGGCTTGCCACGGCCCCGCTTCAGCTCCCTCCGACAATCCCCCAACAACCCACACCACCCCCGCCACTATTTCTTCGCTTTCTATGTCGGAGCTTTTACCAGTAGTTACCCCAATCCCTCCGTTCGAGGAATGGAGGGAAACAGTCAGCCGCCCCCCACCGTTTGCATATATTTCCGTATCGTTGATAGACAAGAGTGCTAAAGAGAGTGAGATATCTTCGTCTGTGCCGAGTGCCCCGCCTGCCGGGAGTAGCCCCTCGCCTTCTGGGTCGAGATTTATCACGGGTGGGTCGTTGACAGGAGCAACGGTAATATCAACCTGCCCGATTGCGGACCGAGCTCCGCCCGTTCCCACGTTACCACGGTCGGTGATGTTCAATGAGAGGGTGTCCGAACCGCTCCAGTCAATATTTCCCTGCGCAACAGAACGCGGGCAAAGACATAGGGCTGGCTGACGCGTATGATACAGAAACGTGTCAGTAGACGACAACGTGATCAATACATTTTTCTCACGAAGTAGACACTACCGGAATCGCGCTACCTACACCGTAACCGTATTGGTTGAGCGCAACAACGTCACCATTTCGGGCCTTTTTCATCGGCCGGAAATCGATTTCCATGGATCATGCAACAAAAGGACCCGGCGACGACGTAAATCACGCTTGTATACTCCCATGGCAACTGGTCGGGAGATGGGGCATGTCACCTATGTAACTAATAAAAATATACGAAGTTAAAACAGCCCTAAAAAGACTACCCGTTGGACGTTTTTTGGGCTTCCACGCCAGTGAAACTATCAGCAACCCCGTAGGATCTCACGAGATAGGAAAGCTCCGAGAGGGCGTCGTTGATAGCGCGGAGAGAGCCCCGAAAGTTGACTGAGGAACCCTCTAGCGGACCATCAGCACAGACAAAGCTAGCCGAGGGCAGCGCCAGGGTACCCTCTTCCACAGAAAGGGTGATCTCCAACAAACCACCGCCTGCAGTTAATGCAGAAGTTGGTGGATGCACGAATCGGGAGGGGACACGTGTTTTTGGCAGCGTGAAGGCACCTGTGCCTGTTCGCGAGGTGCATCCATGTAGCTCTAACAGCTTATGTTATCCAAATTGGCGCGGAACGCTTTCGAAGCACAAGCTACACATTGTGCGTTACGCTCCCAATTGTGGTAACGTCAAAACGTTAGCCAAATCTTGGCCCTTCATTTTCCGTATTTGTATATCTCAATGATGGGGCGGAAGGTTTTATCGCTTAGTTATGTGGAGAGACCAAGTAGCCTGCAGCTATGCCTATGATATCACGCTGTGTTGGGCAGGATCACTGATATAGCTATTACTCCAGTACGGAAAGGGTCACATCCGTGGTTCCTGGAGCGATTGAACGTGTCTTACCTCCAGGTTCATCTGAATCGGTGTCCTCCACCCTTATCCCCACGACGAACAAGGGAACGTCCTCGCGCGCTAGCAAATATTCCGGCAGCTTGAGCAATGGGGCGTCATTGACAGCACTAAATATGATGTTGATGATTACAGGATCAGATTCCTGTGCCCCACCCTCTCCTGAGAGACCGAGGTCATTGACAGTAAGGGATACCGAAGCTAGACCGTTCGTGTTGAGGGCGTTCGAGTTGGTGTCCGGCGTGAAGCTTAGATCCGCCAGAGCCGTGTTGAGTGCCTGAACAGAGTGGGAAAGAGAAAAAAGTGCGGGCTAGGCGTGGCGCACCCGTAGAGGGGTGCATTCGCTTTTGGCTTTGGCTTCGCGTAGCGGAGTATTGTGCCGACCGGTCAATTCAGCTAAGTTATACGCCATCAAAATAATGTAAACTACCAGGCTCGGTGCAAACGTGTTCGCTTTGGCATGCAAGACAAAGTAAAAAAAAAAACACTCGTTTCAACGATTAACTCGCTAGTGAAGCTTCCAGTATGCAGTGACGGGGGGTTCAGTCCCACTAACCGATCCCCGCTACGCAAGGGGTCATGCTCAGGCAGCAGGCGTGAGCGAGACTTTTCATGTTGGATGGGGCTGGAGATACTGTACACCATGGCATTTACTACAACTTATGACCTTACAAGCAATACCCTTCACCTCAATTGTGCCAATGACAACCGTGCTTGCGCCGTCTCCCTCTTCAAACTGCAGGTCGGGTTGCTTGGAGGATAAATAGACAGTCCCGTAGAGTGCGTCGAGGGTCAGTCTCACCCGCCCCACCCCTGCGTCCGTATCCTCCACCACGATCCCGCTCAGCACTATTGTTTCGTCCTCCACCCCATCCAAAAGGAGCCCGCCCTCTCGTAACACCCGCGGCGGGTCGTTCACCGAGCTTACGTATATCGGGATATCAAGAGAGGAGGACAGTGAACTTCCTTCCCCTGTGTTCCCCCCGTCCCGGATGATCACCGACAGCTCCGTCCTGCCTGAGAACTCTAAGGGGCCGCGATAAGTCATGCCAGCTAGCGCGTTGTTTACGCTCTTCAAGGATCCCTGGAAAGTCTTGCGCTCGTTGGAGGATTGCGTGACATACAAACCTAGCTCTGTAGCTAATTGGAGGGTGCTACCTACCTCTGAGACAGAAACGGTAACTTCCATGACGCCGCTGCTACTTTCGTGGACATCTGGGTCTGCGGCTTCGATCCCGAATATTGAGGCCGCGTAGCTTTCGAGAGCGAGTACTTCCGGAGGACCTCTCAAGGAAGGTGGGTCGTTCACAGGAAGCACCATAATCACCAATGACCTTGGTACGCCAGGATAAGGGTCACCACCTCGAGCCGACTCTTGCTCGTCGATTACAACGCTCAGGGTTTCAAACGTGCCCTGTCCTGCAGAGTTCCAGTCTGGGGGAGCGATATACCACAACTCTCTCAAAGCTGCATTCACGTCGTCTTGTGTTCCTGGTAGTGTATAGTTATCCCCAGCCTCGGCTACAGGCCCACGATTTTGGGTCGTGTTCGAACCTGGAGCGAGCAAGCTGCCATATTCGACGCTTAAACGCACCGATATTATGGCAGAACTATCGAAGCCGCTGAAAAGCACCGGTATCTTTGCCTGCGTGTCTTCATTAACTCGCCACGGCTCACCAGTCGGAAAGTCGACCTATACCAGACATAAAATTCAGCAACAGTACGCACACACACCGGTGAGCTATTAATAGCAAGCGAACAAGTTTCACGATGAGCGCGGAAGCAAGGCACCTGTGTATGCGTATCTACAGATGTATCACTATCCCAGTGAAGTCAATCACGCACGAGGAAGGCAGGCTTCTTCAGGCAAAGGCAGCTCAGCAACTATTAAAACTGTACCTGGTAGCATACTTGGTTGACTACACCAGGTACAGGGCATATATACAGTAGTAGTGTAAAAAGTCCGTTGGTCCGAAGATCTGCGATCGTATCCTATCCGATTATCTGATTGGACTTACCAGAGGTACGAGGTAGGCAGAGAGTTACCATACCCACAACTACTGTAGATATTAGAACACGCCCGCCAAAAGGGTGACATGCGTGGTTAACCAGGGAATCCCTACACTGGGTTTGATCAGTGTGGATTAAGAACCCTACCTGCCAGGCAGAGAGCTGCGGCAATGATGCTGTCAATCCCACCAGAATTACTCGTGCGGTCTGGGCCATCGTTTGTCCCTTCGCATGCACACGTTCGATACGTTAGGTAACGCAGTCACTCAGCTGACACGGAGCATTTGGGCGCCTGACTCGATAAGGCGCTTGCGTTCATTTTCTGGGTGTTTTCCTTTCGAGCAGAGCCCATGCGGTGCCTCGATTGCCAATTGGATATGCACGCCGACAGGATTTGCGATGTTGGGCTGGTGTATACCGGTCAACTGATAATCCAGTGCTAGAATGTGGAACTCCCTTGCCAAAAAATGTCAAACTGCTACCACGTCCGCAGACTCGCATGCTGCATGTACACTAAGCACCAAGGCAGCATCAGGGCAAGAGCCTCCACGTGTGGCCTCGCGTCTACCTGTATTGCGTGCTCAAAGTCGAGCTGTCCATCCACAGATGTTTCCGTCTGTGAGATTGAACGTCGTGACAGTTTGCCTCTCGATTGTTCAAACATGCGGCTTCGTAGAGATCCTATCGGCCATTCCAGTGCGCCGTTGCCGGTCTTGCTCAAGCGCTGCCACGACAGGATTGACACAGCTCGGTTGCGTTGCTCCACGTGCCCTAGAAGCGGATCCCCAGGAGCTTAAGGCCTTGGAATTCTACAGCGGCATAGGTGGGCTGCGTATATCCTTGGAGAAAGCAGCAGAGACAAAAGGCCTCAACACCACCGTACGGAGCTATGAAATCAACGATGTGGCCAACTCGGTGAGGAGAGATGAACGTATCGTAGTACTTCGTGCTCGTTTACGGCACTGCCGTGTGTTGTCCGCTGTGTATAGCGAATGGCGGCATCAAAACCGGAAGCGCGACTACATATCGATATTGATGAGTATCAGACCGTGATATTGATTGTTTTAATTGAAGAATAAGTACAGAGAAATACGCCAGCTGTGAGTACAACCGATTGAATTGAAACTTGTTTTTTCGTGGCGGCACTCACATTCAACCATGAACATGCGTATGCTCCTTCTCGTATTATACGATGCAGCAAGGGCTTTTCGTGCTGGTACAGGATTCTAATGACCTACACTTCAGGACATCTGGCCGGCCTTTATCAGTCACGTTCCCCTCCCATGTGCTGATCCTCTGCGGATTTGCAGCACATTGTTGATGACACAGGTCTGCTCCTGGCAACTGGCAGTGAGCTACACTCGAAACTGTCTGTATTTCTGTCAGGCTTGAGAAAGTTACCTAATCGCGTTTTGCTGCTCATCGTAAAAAAGCCCCTTGAAACATCTATGTAACGCGCCGAACCGTCGAACCGCCGTGCCGTCGCACCTCTCCACGGAAGGTGTACGAGCACAACTTTCCTGGCTGTACCGTGACGAGGCGATCTATCGAGCACCTTTCCTCGCAAGATCTTGACGGTGCCGCGGACGTCTGGCTTTTAAGGTTCGACGTTGTACCGTGCCAAAAACAAGAGGCTCCCTCGGTATTCCGCCATTCGTTCTGCCGAAAATATCCTATTTATGGTATCGTAGTACGCGTATTGTACGAGTAGCCCTTGCTGGTTGGAGCAAGGCTGCAGCGAACCGGAACCAAAGCAGCACCTCGTGTGCTTTGATACTTGTACGATAATTCATAGTGGGCGCCCCACCCCCCCGACTTACGGACGTTGTTTGGCACTTCAGTATTCCAGAGGGGATTTACGTGTCGTGATCAACCCTGAAATTGTAGCAACTTCTCCGGTAGCCATGAACTCTTCGTGGATCCTCAATATCACCAGTGTTGTCTGTACCAGGCGCTCTAACGTGCGTTGTTGATGACGCCGCGACCTGTGGAGCTCCACCGCTCGTTGCGCGTGCCGACACCCAAACGTGTTCACCAGTTAGTAACAGTAGATCAGCGTGTTGACGTAGCATACTACAATACCGGTATGTTGGAAAGCCTTTCGCGTGTTTTACGTCCTGTTGCAGCACTTTCGCCAAGACAAAGAAAAGCTGCTGAGTTGAAATGCGGAGATGCCGAGGTTTTGTGCGGTCGCTGCCCGTGTTGCCCTTGCCCTACGCCGCTGTCAGTCCGCCTTGCCAGCCCTTCTGCCGGATTGGCAAGCAGATGGACGAAGACGACAACCGGTCGGTGAGTTTTCTGCATCTTCTGTCCATCCTCAAAGCCGCTGAGGATCCGCCAGACCTTTTCTTCCTGGAGAATGTTCGGGGATTCGAGGGTTCGCATACTCACCAACGGTTACTGGAAGTGAGTGACCACAGCAGAAGATCATGCTATCCTAGGTTCTTTATAGCCGCGATGAATTGCGCGCCTACTTATCAATAGCACCGGTTGCTCCCAACTTTCTCCTATTATCACACGTGATATCATTGCACAAGACGCTTGAAAGGACGACAGATGAACGCGCCGTTGATTGGTGTAAAACTATAATGGCTAAGCTGGTATGATACACTCTTATTATGGCACACGACCGACACAGTCGAACAATGTGGTTTTTATTCCCAGAATAAACACCTTGGGTGATGCGTCTTGTCTCTTTAGGGTGTCCGCGCAAAATCAAGTATCTTACGAAATTTGCTGACCTGTTCTCCCGTTACCGACGACCAATCAAAATGCGTAATCAGATTTGCACAAACCTGACGAACTCACGCACTTTTGGGTAGTACCTGGTATATTTTACTAGAGCCATAACTGTGTGATATGAGATTCGACCGCTGCATTCCGTTCGCCGAAAACTCTCCGGACGCTTTGGATTGGCCAAGCTTGCCCCGAGAGTGGCCTCGGGCCGTGTCTGCTACCGGCGAGGTTTCTCGAGAAGAACTGCTGCTGCTGCTGCTGTGTACCTCTGCTGTCTGCTGCTGTAGCAGATGGGTGCTGCTGCAGCTGATGCTGCACGTCACGGACTACTGCTACTTCTACTGCAAGTGGTGTGCTGCTGCGGCAAGCCAGTGTGCTGCTTGATGCAGTGTTACTGCACGCGCTGCGGCAAGCAAGCAGTGCGGTAAGCAAGCAGTGCGGTAAACAAGCACTGCGGTAAGCAAGCGCTGCTGCAAACTAGCGCTGCTGCAACCAAGCACTGCTGCGCAAGAAAATTCTGCCGCACGCAAGCGCTGCTGCAAGCGCGTGCACTCTTGCCGCCAGAATCCTGATATTCGCCGTCACGACCCCTTGTCGGGTAGAAAGGACAACGAAGGAGGGCGACCTTCTCGTTGTGGCGGCTGCTGCACAACGAGTGTCGAGGAGCGCAGGATAGACCGTACTTGTGTCTGTTGGTGCTTGCTGCTGCTCATTCCTTCTGTAGCTTGCTGCTGCTGCTTGTACAACTTCTGCTCGTTCGTCCTGCAAGCACTGCCGCTGCTGCAAGTGTTTTTTTTCCCCTAACCTAAGAATCCCTTATTTAACGATTTTTCGTCTTCGATTATACAGGTTTTTAGTTATGATTATCTTTCCGACGGAAATCCTTGATGAACAAAATTGACATGCACAGATACCGTATAGACCCTTGGCTGGTCGCCCCTCTACCTGCAGGTTTTAATCTTGCGGGGCTTCCGCGTCGAGCAGTACTTGCTCTCGCCGGTTCACCTAGGCATACCCAACACCCGACTTCGGTATTTCTGCCTCGGTTCGAGGTGCGGCGTGGAAGGCGAGGGGGAGGTCGGTCCTATTCAAGAGTCACTGCCGTGCCACATGTCGGCGGTGACCCCTGCCTCAACGGCACGCGTACCAGGGCAGGAGAAGGTTCACGTACGTCCGCTTTCGGAGTACCTGGTGAGAGACTGCCCGGCGAACAGGACTGTCTGCCACGATGTGCAATGAGTGGTGTTATGTTCAGGATGCTGCTGCGAGTGTGCTCTTCACATGAGGTCGTGTTGACCAATACCCGCCCGAGAGCTAAATGGGCGGGCGCGAGCGGGATCATGTAGAAATGCCTCCTGTTGCTTGTGATGAAATCGATTGGCTGATCCACTTTATGAAGTAGGTAGCGTCCCGTTAGAGCCCCATATCATGTTTATAACGTGGAGAAAGAGCGGCAGCAGCAGATGGCAGCACCATGAAGCCTTGAACAATAATTATTCAGTATCGTCTGCAGGACCCCATGCCCAGAAAACGCCTATGTGAAATCACGACAACACTTCACTATCGGTTGTGTGGCCAATGTGTATGACCACGCGCGTGCTCTATTAATATTAGTATTTAGCTTCGACCCACCCGATGAGACGAGACGCCTTCTCGGGAGACCTAACCCCCCCCCCCCTCCTCCGTGTCGTAGCAATATGCCGAACTCCAATAGTCGGAGAATATTAAAGTACAAGAAGGAACAGGATGTGTTGGAAGCGATGGGGGAAATAGACGAATGTGAAATGGAGGAGTTTGATACTACAGCGAGAAAACGATCGCTACCCTACGAGATAGATGGCCCCAGACGGCGAAACAGAAGGGAACAGAAAAAATAATGTCATATATGGAAACTACGTGATGAGCGCCCAAGTGTTGGAGGTGCCCCTAGATAGGAATCGTGCTCCGTCTCGAAAGGGATTGGTGGTCAATGGTCAAATGACAAAAGCAAGCAACAAATTAGTACGCCCCCCCCGCGTCCCTCGTCCCCGCCCTCGACTCCCTATCTTGACTACAGGACCAGTCTATGATGGGGGGGGCGGCGGTGCCGCTTCTTCTGTCCCCGAAGGAAGCTTCGTACGCAAACCCTTCCCTCCGTTTCGACATCGCCACCCGGAGGTCGACCGGAACCACAACTTTCACCAAAGGCTACGGAAAACACGCGGGAAGGGCAGGCCCCGTCCTTCTGCTGACGGACGATAGCGAACGCCGGGTGAGCGAGGAGGACCTGGGGCGCTTCCCATCCGGATTGGACCTGGGGCCTCAGGGACGGGAGCTAAGATGGTTCTCGGATACGGAGATGCTCCGGTTACACGGATTCCCGGAGAGGTTTGAGTTTCCGGCGGGCCTCTCGCTGCGTCAGCGGCTTGGATTGATAGGCAATAGCGTCAACGTTGAAGTTGTTACCCTGCTGCTGAGACGGTTGTTGCTGCTTCAGGCGGGGTTATAAGGGTTGTCTTGTGAGGAAGACTACGTGGCGTACTCTTGAGACAGCAGTAGAGGGGGTAACAATCAGTATACGCGGGCATGGCAGTGGGCTAAATTTTGACCATTTGCCTCAATAAATTAGGCCTGTTTCGCACCAAAGTGAAGGCATGCCGCGCACGTACTGAGGGTAGCGCAGCGAACACAATTTTGGCGGTTACGATGAGCGATAGTGTTGCATGGCCCTAGAAGTCTACCGGTGCGGCTCAGAGAACAAGACCGAAACTACGGATTGCGCACAATGGGAAACACTGCTCCGCCTTTTTTTGCGCGGGCACAAAAAATGAAATTTAAGTTGACTGCACGTCGACGGCTGACTGATATGACGTGTATTGCATTCCGTATTAATATTAGTACCAGGTAGTAAACAATTTTTTTTAGTAGTAAAAACCCATGTGTCTGCCTCGCATATCGCGCAGCGGGGGTGGGACCCAAGGGGCTTGTATGTATCCCGTGGTGCAGCCCGCTTTGATGTATCTTCTCGTCCTGAGCTACAAGGCAACACGAGCCGGCAGGGCATCCTCGAGGGACACCCCTCGCGTATCTCGAGGCACCAGCAGAGACACGGCCCCGCCCAGTACCGTCAATCCGCTCGTCACCATGAGCAACAACAGAACGTTGTTCTCCAGGGAGCCGTTCACGAACTGGGCCGCGATCGACCCCAGCCGTCCTGCTGCCGACACCAACCCCACCCCCGACACCCTCGCCGCGGTAGGGAACGCCTCCGTAGAAACGACGCCCAAAACGTTCCACCCGCAGGTGCTGAAAGCGTTAAAGAGGCACGCTCCGGACACCACCACCACGGCCCCCGATCCCGACCCGAGGGCGAAAAGGGTTGCTGCTACTGCCGCCAGCGCCATCGATGCAGACAACAAACGTCTCCGGCCGACCTTAAACGTACGCAAGCACAGAAGTCGAGGGAACGGGCGAGTGATTTAGGCGTGGTTGGTGGAACTAAGATGACCTCGGGGTAACCTTGGAATGGGCGGTGCCAGAGACATTGCGGCCGACAGGTTGGTAGTACCACCGACCCACCCATTACCTGCTACTAATACTCACCTCGTATGTTGTGGAAGCGGGTGGCGGACGGAAGCAACGTCAAATGCTGTATGTTATG
>JBBMHQ010057655.1:0-16050 GCA_037834295.1 Postelsia palmaeformis
GAGAAGAAGGAAAAAAACCTTTTGTATGTCGGGGGAGAAGGCACCCCCCCCCCCCCCCGTCCCCAAAGTATCAATGCCGCTACTTGCCACAAGCCAAGTATATCGATAGTGGCCGGGACTAAGGGAGAACGGTTCTTCCTACTACTCGTACCACTTCTGCTTCTCGTGATACCCTTACTCCTGCAACTGCGCTTCGAACCACCTTTGCCGTTCCACTAGTCCGATTGGGATCATCACCGCTTCTGAGTGTCTCCTCTGCGATCTCCGCCGTTTCTTGCGGTTCGGTTTGGAATCGCCACCGCTTCTGAGTGTCTCGTTTGCAATCCCCGCTGTTTTTCACTCTTATATTTCGACCCCTCCCGACCGTTTGTTGCCGTTCTGTTGGGAATTCTCGGCCGTTTGTTGCTGTTCCAGCTTGAAGCGCCACCGTTTCTGACCGTTTCGTCTTGAATCGCCGCCCTTTCTCGCTCTTTTTTGTTCCGCACCCGTCACCGTTTTTCGCTCTCTTTTGTTCCGAATCCCCGCCGTTTGCTGCTGTTCCTCTTCGAATCGCCACCGTGTCTTGCTGTTCCGTTTCAAACCGATTCCTATTTATAGAGAGGCTCTTTACCGCTACTGCTCTCAGCGAGGGGTTCCACACCGCAGGTGTGGCAAGCTGGTCGTGGCCTCCTCCGATCTGCAACGTCCAGCACTGAGGGATTTGCACAAGAGAGCAGAGGCATGCGGCGTCGGGGACGTGAGGCTGGTGGTGGCGGAGGAGGCGAGGGAGATGGAACCCGAAGTGCTCTGCGCAGAGGTGACCTCGGTGGCAAGATGTTAACCATTTTGCTGCTACACTGTGCTGCACTGCACTGCACTGCACTGCACTGTACTGCACTGCACTGGACGTGAGCCTAAATATGAGTCAATTCCCTCCCCTAACCCTAACCCTAACCCTAACCCTAACCCTAACCCTAGCCCTAAAGTGTTTTGCTACGCTACCACGACAGGACTGCAGGGAGTGAGTATGGAGTATGGAGTATGGAGTATGTAGCCCTAAACGGCGATAGGGCTTACAGATTCATGCGGGTTGTAGTAGGCCATGGGCGCGAGGACAACATGTGTTGTGGTAGGCAGGTCTTTTTGTTGTCTGACTTCGCCAAGGCCTCTTTTGGTCCCAATGTCATCCTACCACCACAGTAGTTCCGATGCAGTTTAGGGGACAGTGTACCGAGGGTGCAATTCGCTGTGTCCTACGGTACAGGTAGGTACGTAACATCTCTGGGATATTCGGGTAGGAGTGGAAATAAACGGGGCCTTCAAGACGAGCGTATTGAAAAGTGTGCCTCGTGGGTTTACGAAGTACATTCGGCTACACACTCTGGAGATGCCCGGGTACGAAACCTGGTTGGTCGTTTGGTCATGCAGTATATACTCGGTTCTATTATGTACCGCGCACTGTATCACACGTGTGATGATATTGTTATCTTAACACACACCCCGTCGGACGGATGCCACTGAGACTGTTGACTCTAGCTGGGTTTATCGGCAACAGGGAGAGTGAGACTATCGAGAGACGCCTCTTTGGGAACACCTCGGCGATATCTTCCCAAAGCCGCCATTTTCGTTGGGTGCGCCCCCTTCAGGCCGTAAGGCACCTTTTACGAGAATATCGGGTATTATTTTTATCCGAGGGGGTGTGGTGTATTATCCCCCTAGTGTGATAGTGTCGTACTCAGTAGTATCATGCGGTATATACGCGGGTACCCCAGAACATCAACTTCAGTACGTTAACAAACACATTCTTCGACTGTACCAGTATGTCGCACAGTCCAGTCGTGGTTGTCGGGTGGGAAGGAAATATGAGTAGTAGAAACAACTGAGCGGCGAGCAATTGCCACTAATTGCTCTGTCTGTTCGTTTGCGGGGAGTGGATAAAACGAGAGAGGAGAGCCGACGGAAACACGCTTCTACCGACGGAAGGGGAAACGATAGAACGACGAAAATGACGCACCTGTCCGTAGAGAGTTGTGCCCCCCCCCCTTGAGGGCTTTGGGGTTTTCCACTGCAACCGCGGCGGGTGCTTGGAGACACCATCGCTTGCCTGTAGCACCGTGTGCCGCGCATTCCCTTGCCTTCCCTTGAAGTGCCTTTGTCTGTACTGATCAAAGCCAAAGCCATGCTAGGGAAGGGAAGGGCACCTACACTAGTAATAGGTAATAGGACACTACTTTTCTCACTGTTAGGGCCTGTGTGGGGCCCATGAAATGCCGCGGATAATAATATAAAAAGAGGGTGTAGATGGTATATCGTCGTATCGACCGTGTGGCAAGAGCGTGCAGCAGCACGCCTGCCTCTACTGCAGCTCCTTGCGTGGCACTTCCGACACACCGCCCGCCATATCATACCATATAATCCCATATCATACCGGGTTGCTGTTGCTGTTGTTGCTTCTGCTGCTTGTGGCAGGTGGTGGTGGTGGTGGTGGTGGTGGTGGTGGTGGTGGTGGTGGTGGTGGTGCTGTAAGCGTCATTTTCATTCGTCGATTTCATTTCCGTTCGTCCTTTTCCTTGGTGACTTTCATGTTCAATTCTTCATACTAAGTTCTCGTTTCCTTGTTTATTCCTTACGGCGTTAATCAAGCACACGGGGAGTTCCATACCTGGCGCATAAACCAATTTAGAGAAGGATTGCATGTGCAGCCCGTTGGGCCGTAGACACATCACGAATGCCATAATTCCAAACATGAGACAGATATCATACGTACTCGATTCCCACCTCATGACCTTGATCATTGGGGGAAGGTATTTACGTTGTCTGTATGAATTCCATTATTTGTATGATCTGTATGGTATGTATGGATCTGTATGGGTCTGTATGATCTGTGTGATCTGTGTGATATGTATGATCTGTATGATCTGTATGATCTGTATGACCTAGTTAATGCTTTAGCACGGGAGCCGCAGAACCTGCATAGAGTAGGGCATGTTTTCTGCGTTGGATATGCACTATATATAGATATCCTGCACTACGTATCCTAACGACAGGTTAGCATATAATAGATCATCTAAAATACAATCCGTCAGACGGGAGCACTTTTTGACAAAAGAACGAACGGGACTGCGAAGACAATGGGCATGTAGTTCCTTCTGCAATAAAGCGTTGGGTCCAGACGTATCCCTCCTGTATCCCTCCTGCACTGCCGGCAGTAGCACAACGTATGTATGTGTCCCGTCCCGTCCCGTGCTCGGGCGCTGCCCACGCGAGACCGTGTGCTTGTGTCTTTCGCGGCCCTCACCCCTTGCTTCAGAAGCAAGGATTTATGTACCCCGCTCTCCCCCGAAATAAAAAACGGCTTTGAGAATATTTTAACTCGATTAACAATCAATTTCATGGGCACATACCGTATGACACGTCAGATAACACACCCCGCGGGATTATTTTCGGAGCCGATTTTATCCAAACCGGCGTCCCCGGTGGCTTGGTAGGTTGTCCGCGCGCCTATCAAGATCAATTTCGTGGGTTCAAGCCTCACCGAGTGCATGCTCAGGGGATTTTTCTTGCAGAAAATAAATTGATTAACGGAAAGCGCGAGAGCGTCAGTTAGCTACATTCGATGAAAATCGACGAGCTGCGGGAATGCTGAACCTTATGCGCGATAAAAAATAAAGGCACGTACCGGGGGGGAAAAGGGTAGACACCTGTGACCACGGCTCGTCCAGAAGGTCGTCGAGGGTAAAACCTCCTACGAGCTACTGTAGGCTGGGAAGTGAAAGTGATGATGAAAAAAACAACTTTCGGAGCCGATTTTGTCTAGGACCATGTCTCAAGGGCCTCGGCTTCGGATTTTTTTCTAGGTGGTGTGTTGTCTTACGTGGTTCACGGTTTGACGAAAAACATAGTTTGAGAAAAAATCATTGCATTGCAAACATGTTGGGTACTCGTTACTCGTTACTCCTAGTACCCCAGCCTCAGTCGGAGAGCCCTGCCAGTTGGTCACAAGACCTTCGGTTAGCACAACGATTACCCCCCCCTGAAGTGTCCACAACAATAAAATAATTCAATTAATTCCATTCGTTCAATTTATTTCAGGCTGTCATCCATATGCACATATGCGTGTCCGCCGAACAAGTGGTTCTCAGCAGGACGAAGGTTACCCCTCATGCGACTCGCCCAACACCTCACGGCGCTTCGCGCTTGGTGCAAGCAATGCCTGCCTAGTCGGTGAAAACCCGACATGCTCCGTACCGACATCGATGGGACGTGGCGGTCTATGACCAGCACAACTACCGGCCATGGTTGATATCATGATATCGAGTACACCCCCACTGCCTTGCCATAATTTGCCTTGCCATGACTGCCATGACTGCCATGACTGCGTTATTTTCAGGCTCTGCTTTCCCCCAGCACCGGTATTGTGGATAGTCACGCCCTCACGCTCGCGCTGCAGGGGGAAGCGGAGGCTCATGGCGCTGTGGTCTCCCTGTTGACGCCTGTCCATGCTGCTCAGGTGCCGAGGTTACGAACGATGGTTGATGTATCGATGCTGTGTGTGGTGGGCATGGTTGGTGTGTGTGGTGGCCTGGCCGACGGTTTCTAGGTTATGTTACTGCGCTGTTGTGATGCCGTGCATTTTTTTTTCTTTTTTTTTTTTGGTGAGGAGCAGGTGTGTTGCAGTCTGTCGGTGTGTCGCGGGAAGCTACGGGGGCATGCCGTTGGACAATTGGTCCATGTGGGTTGCTGCTGTTGTTCGCTGGTGTCGTTGCTTGCTGCTGCTCGTGGTGTTGGCATTGTTTGTTATTGTTGCCGTTGTTGTGGTCGTTATTCGTTACCTCGGTGTTTTCTGACCGCTCGATGGTTTCATTTCCCTAGGCTTGCAGCTACTAACAAGACGCGGCACAGCCTAAGCCACAACGATATCGCAACTGGTCAGTTACCAAACTATTGTCGCCGGAACCAGAGCATCCGAAAAAAGTCGAACTCCGAAGCCCCGCCCCTAATTCTGAGGCCTAGATAATAACAGGAGGGGGGTACTCGATAAGAGGTATGTACTCGATATCATGCATGGCCATAGTCGTATGACCATGGACCCTCGCATCCCTGCGATCCCGGGACGGAGCACGGTCGGGTTTTCGAGGGAGGCGGGCGGGGGGGGGGTGTACTCGATAGGAGGTATGTACTCGATCTCATGCATGGCTGTAGTCTTATGACCATAGACCATCGCATCCCTACAATGCCGGGACGGAGCATGTAGGGGTTTCACCGACTAGGCAGACATTGCTTGCACCAAGCGCGAAGCGCCGCGAGGTGTCTGGTGAGTCGCATGATTCAAAGGGGGGGGGGCGGGGGGGTTCACATTGAGCAAGTAAAAAAGCTTGGAAAAACTTGTGGTTTTCTTAGTTCGTACCTCGTACATTCCTCACGCTTTTTACGACTGGTGGTGTCGGTTTCTTTCTCTCTCTTTTTTTGTTTCCTGGCGTAATTCGTGGAAAACGCCTCCAGGTCTTGCAGGATGGGACCATCTTGGCATCAGTGGAGAATATGGATCTTCACTGTCGAACGATGGTAAACTGCTCTGGATTAAGCGCGGTGGATCTAGCTCGAAGGGTTCAGGGGTCGAAGACCTCCTCGGTGCCTCAGGCGTATTTCGCCAAAGGGAATTACTTCCGATATACAGGTCCTATCAATAGTGTTGGAAATCGTATCGTAAGTTTAGTTTTGATTCATCGGTTTATCGAGCTGTCGATATATCCCATCGAACTTGTTTTGCCCGTTTTGCCCACCACCCCCCCGCCCTTCTTTGTTTGTAAATATTCTCAGTATGACAGCTTCGACATATCAAGTATCGAAATCGTACCGTTTTTTTTTTTTGTTCGTCGGTATCGTGCCGAATTCGGTACTTATTCGATATCCGATATCCGATATCCAATTTTCGATATTCAATATCCGACACTGCAGGTAATGTACGCAGTGAGTTGAGCCTTTGCCGTCTTTGATATTTGAGAGCAAGAAAAAAGCACACTTTATCCTGACGAGTAGGGCAAAAGGACCACAAGTGCAACCATCGATCCGATATATTTTGTTATGGGGGACCATAGTAAATAGGGCCAAATATGGCCTCCTGAAATATATCAACATATAGGCTTTTGTGCTTACCGTAGGTCCTATCTATTTTGGTACGCTGTAATCGAGCTTTTCGCCAAAGATAACTACTTCCGATATAGATAGAGGTAAGCTTTAGTTTGACTCTTTTGGGCGTTTTGACGAATGTACATGATAACCACGGCAACGAGTCGCAAGGAGGCAGAGCCAGACAGGCAGCAAAGGAGTCGGAAGGGATGCCCAAATCGTCCTCGCGATGCACGAACCGCAGCGGGGAGGGGAGAGGAGAAACTGTTGCTGTATGTGACCCAATGGTTGAATCTGAGTTACGACTAATACGGGGAGCCATATGAAATAGCTATACGAGCTATGCTATACGAGCTATGGTACGGTACACACACAAATCTATACATTTCGCTATTGTTACCGACAATTGTTGATTCTATTTACTATCCCCCCCCGCAACAGCAGAAGGAGAGAGGAAAGAAGGGTGAACACAATTCATCGGATGGAACGAAAACAACAACTGTTCATGGACTAGGTGTCATTTTCTGAATTCCCCTGCTAGCTTTTTCGGCCAAAGTAACTATTTCCGATAGACAAGTGCTGTACGCTTAAAGTTGGGCCCTCTTGAGGCTGTATATGCTTCAGGTTGGACCCTTTTTAGGCTTGAGAGGGGAAACATGAATGCATATTTCGGTATGATGCAGAATGACGATGACGGCAAGGGCCACAGGAGGCAACAATTCATACCGTACAACACGCTAGCGATTACAGGGGACCACAGTAAATACGACCAAACATTTCCAGTAAAATTGTGTTAATATAGGTTTTTGTGTGTACCTCAGGTCCTATTTGCTACAGCTCCCCGTAATAGCGATTGCCAGGCTCATACACATTATACACATTATACACAAACACACACACCCTGGCAGGAATTTCAAAGCGAGATGAGAGCACTTCTAAAAACGCGCCGCTCGGCGGTTACGCTCTTTCCGTGGTGAAAAAAAGCAGTTTCGGAACTCTTCGGAGTGTGTGTGATATTATAAGTGTTATCTTAACCGCGCGTTTTCGGTCCTGTGTTATGACAGGGGACCATATTTAATAATTTAATAGGACCTTCGGTACACACAGAAACCTGCGGATATACTTCGCTATTTTTGCTAACAATATTTGGTCATATTCATTTACTATGGTGTCCCGTAATTATGTTCTCCGTCGAAGGCAAAAACCCCGTAAAAAGCGTTGAATTGGCACAGAGGATGTGAAGATCATTTATCTGCGCTCGTACTTTTTTCTCGATAAACGGAGTGGGTGCTAAGGTCGAACTTTATTATTTGTTTGGAAGGCTCTCGTCCAGATATTTCCGAGAACGCCTCCCTTATTCGGTACTGGTTGTTCGGTATCGGTTGTTCGGTATCGGTTGTTCGTTATTGGTTGTTCGGTGTTGGCATTTGTGATATATCCTTCCTGTTCTGGAAAACTCAAGCGCTGAGAAACGAACGGTCGCACCCAATGCCGTGCGGACTCTACGATCCCCATGTCTTGACCGCAAACTCCGATATACAGGCGGTAGGCATTGAGATAACGTTTTTCGGGCTCCCCGGAGGAAACAAATGGACGAAAATTTGTGACATGACGATTTCGGCGAGTGGTGTCCGAGCTGAAATACGCGAAGATACACGTTGCGGGCGCAGCAAGGTGTTTTTACCCGCACTGCTGCGTGCTCATGAGACCGAGGTTGTCACCGCTCTCTCCGTGATACGGGGTTCGCAGGAAGTCCGAAGCGCCAGAGGGGGTACATTGGGCGACGGTAGATATTGAATTATTTCAGTATTCGGGTTAAGGCTCGCGGCTTTTGATGTCAACGTTGAGCATAGGCCCTTGAAGGCTTTTTGAAGGCTTTTAGAAGGCTTTTAGAAGGCTTTTAAAAGGCTTTGAGATGTCGTTTAGAAGGCTTTCAGAAGGCTTTTAGATGGCTTTTAGAGGTCTTTGTGTCAGATTGGATTAAGAGTGGCGTTGTGCTTTGAGCAAAAATGAATGCTCATCACATATATAAATTCTTGAATTAATTATTTTAAACATTTTTCTCAGCCTCCGACACCCTCAACGCATGTCGCGTACTGTGTGAAGTAGTTATTCTACTGCTGCTACAGTCCGCATATCGAATTATAATTCCGAGCAGTTTGGTGGTCACACAAGCGTGGGGGCGGATGCATAGGGGCTAACACAGACCTGGTATAATTGCATTACATGCGATATTTTTAGCAGGTGATGTTTTTGCTGCCTCCCCGCCCGGACTATCACGGCTCTACATCAGCATCTACGTGTGTATGCTGATATAATCCTTTGCAACCTGTAGACCACCTTATCATGTAGGCACAGGCCCTCAACCGTGTCCCATTGTCTTGTCGTTGTTTTTCATGGTTTCGAATGGTGCACGCTGCTGATTTTTGCTCGCCCAGGTCAGTGTCCTTTCCGGCGTCTGGTGTACCCGCTGCCGGAGCCGAACCAGGCCGGGCTTGGCGTGCACGCAACCATAGACCTCGCTGGACAGGTGAGGCACAAGAAGCAGTAGGACCTTGCTACCCGCTGAATTCATCAGCAGTCTATATGTAGTGCATGGTACCAAGAAGGCGGGCTTTCGGTAGGGACTCGCGCTTGTGGATATTTGTAACCGTCCTCGACCGTGTGCGCTGGTGCGAGGCACGTAGTGAAATGCATCGGAGATTCTCGGTCGGACGATGCGGATCTCCGACTGCTTGACCCGGCTCAAAAGTATGCCGTGCCCCACTAAGCGATGAGGATCTCCGACTGCTTGACCCGGCTCAAAAGCATGGCGTACCCCATGAAGGGTTTGAAGGCTTTTTCCTATGAGGACTGCAGTCCCGTTTTAGAGACCAACTACTCGAATTCTATGCAGTTTGTCCCGAAAAGGGGACTGCTGTCTTAAGACGCTCAACACATGCCTCATCCCCTGTGTTTTTGTGCTACAGTGGGCGACCGTGAAAGTTAGCACATCTCTTCACGACCCCAACCCACTGGTCGGGTCAAGAAGTTTTGAAATCTCACGGGTCGGGTCGAGTCGAGTCGGGTCAGGAGGCTTTATGCATGTCACGGATCGCGTCCGGTCACCGTTACCCGCGCCGGCCCGACCTGACCCGCGAGGTTCGACCCGACCCATGAATAGCCGTGTAAACTCTGGAGGTGGACCATAGTAAATATAACTAATATTGTTGGTATAAATAGGAAAATATATTGCTTTTTGTGTGTACCGTAGGTCCTATTTACTATGGTGCCCCGTAATAGTAGCTGGCTTCACTATTTATAGTATTGAGTAACAATTTATTGAGTAACAATGCGGAGGTTTCAATGTCTGAAGGAAGGCGTGCGTGCGCACGGTGCTGTACTCACAGTAGAATTCACCGTTTCTGCTGTAAAATAGGCGATGGTATAGATGTAGGAGCCGTGTATTTCATTTCGGCGAGGGCCATGATATCTGCTTGCACGTTTTGGGCCTTGTGCATCTCATATGTACTTGCAGTGTTCACCTCGTATGATACTTAAGACCACATATTTTCCGTGTGTAGCATCCGCCTTGATTTATATCCCGTGTGTGTGGATTTGACACTGTCTCGCGTTGCCGTCGATTCCGACTAGGTTTGCCGACGGAATGCGGGGCAATTTGGGCCGAATATCGATTCAGGGTGTCCCTTAACCCTCAAGAACTTCGAACCATAAATACTCCCATATCTTTGGGATTTTGGGGACAAACTACCTAGCAGGTACGTTTTTTGCGGTATCGCAGTAGTAGCTAAAGGCTATAACCCGTTTTTTTGCATCCACCGCGTGGAAGGTAAAATTCGGACCGGACGTGGAATGGGTTTCAGGACCGACCGACCCGGCCGGGGGTTTCAATGCGGACGGCTTCGATTACGGGGTTGACCCAGCCCGATCGAGGGAATTCGCGAAAGCCATCCGCAGGCGAGATCATAAGTGTTTTTGTGTAGCTCGCACAGGCGTACGTGCGTGTGGGAGGGCGTGGGTGGGTTGGGAGGGTGATTCTTTTTTCTGCCAGGATTGGTGAGGCTACGGTTACGCTGCTGCTGGTTTAGTAAGGATCGCTTTTTTCAAACCGTGGCAGTTATCTTGCTCCGGTAGTCCATGTGTCAATCTTTCAGGAATCTGCGGGTGGCAACTGCTATTAAAAATAGAACTCCCCGTAGTACTACGACTTGCCCTGTGACTTACGTTCCTGCCGCATGCTCATGCCATTCTAGTTTTATATACCCGGTGAGGCACAACGCTATAGGCTTGCCCACCGTTTCCGTAAGTGGTGATAGAGATGGGAAGTATCTGACGTACGCCTATCGTATCGTTCGCACCACGCGCGACGTAACCGTCATCTGTCTTTTTCACTGATGAAGTCTCCCCGTCAAATATGATATGATTCACCCTTCAGGAAGTTTCTGTCCCCAAGACGGAATTATCAAGAAATGCAAAGATTCGCTTTCCCATCCGCAGAGCAAGAAGCCTGATGCGTCGCATTTTCTAGATTGTACCAAGCAGAGGCGAGGTGAATGCTCTGAAGCACGTGCCGTGCCCCAGATGTTTCCTTGACCCGACACGGTGTTCTCCTGTTCCCCTTTGCCTAGATATAATAAAGTACCGGGCAAGTCACGGGGGGCAACGAGTGTAACATCTCAAACGCATCAGCAATGGTCAGTTAGCCTTCGGACACACGTCTGGCGTGAGCAGCCACCTACAATTTTCCGTCGTGACGGGGACGGTATATCAGCCAATCAGATAACGGCGGATCCCACAGTAGCTAATGGTATAACAATCAATGCCACAAGAGCCAATGGCATGGCAGGCCATCAGCTTCTGAGTAGGGCGCCTGAACCGCGAATACCCACGGCTGCCCTTGATGCAACTCGCCCAACACCTCGAGGCGCTTCTCGCTTGGTTCAAGTAGTGTCGGCCTGGTCGGTGAAAACCTCACGTCCTCTGTCCCGGTAATGCAGGGATGCGACTATGGTCTATGGTCTATGGTCATACGACTATGGTCATACGACTATGGTCTATGGTCTATGGCTTATGGTCATACGACTATGGTCATACGACTATGGTCTATGGTCTATGGTCTATGGTGTATGGTCTATGGCCTATGGTCTATGGTCTATGGTCTATGGCCTATGGTCTATGGTCTATGGTCTATGGCCTATGGTCTATGGCCATACGACTATAGCCATGCATGATAATGAGTACCCCCGCGATCCCCCTCCGCATCGCCTCGCGTTGACTCCTCTGGTGCAGGTACTGGCCTGGGGTCGACGAGAGCAAGCTCGTCCCGGACTATAGCGGGATCCGGCCGAAGCTCACAGGGCCGGACGGCGCCCCAACCACACGCGACCTAGGAAGGAAGAACATCGACAGAGTACGTGAGCCGGGCAGGTCTATGGGTGCGGCAGATTTCGCGGTCCAAGGTCTGGCGGTTCACGGCGTGCCTGGTCTTGTGAACCTGTTGGGGATAGAGTCGCCGGGACTGACGGCCTCGCTTGCTATAGGGGAACACGTCGCCGAGTTGTCGGAGCGCAATACCGCGTAATGTACCCCCCCGCGCTCATTCGGCGCTGTCATCCATGTAGTATATACCTGGTATGCATAAAAGTCTGCCTCACAAGCAGTTCATAGCAGGATACAGCTCACCTTGCATGCTACTCGTCGGACACCTCACGGCGCTTCGCGCTTGGTGCAAGCAATATCTTCCTGGTCGGTGAAAACCTCATATCCTCCGTCCCGGCATTACAGGAATGCGATGGTCTATGGTCATGCGACTACGGTCATGCGTGACAACGATCGAGTACACCCTCCACCCCCGATGCACGCGCCAGGGCGGCATCTCGTGTTCAATCTGATGGTGTCGGAGGACGTGATGTCGTAACTTTGCCCCGTGCGCGCGTTCAGACGCTGTTTCGTGTCCCTATCTAGCAGTGCCGGTGGCTTATTTTGTGCGTTCGCGTCGTTTTAGTTATTAAATAGCGCTTGCTGCTTGGTTTGGTACATCACAGATCCCATTGTAGGCGGTTGCTTGGTTCGGTGTGGCAATATCTCTGTAGGCGTGGGTAGCGGGCTTCTGCTAGAGAGGCTGGTATAAAATATGTGCTGGGAGATCGACGATTCCGTCGAAACTCATGTTCATAAGCTGCGTATGATGCTTCGATCTGTATCGGTATGTATCAGGCCGATCGAAGAAACACGAACCTAGGTTTACAAATGTGCGCCTGCGAATCACTATGCATGTAGACCGTAGGGGTCTGCGCACCTCCACCAGGAAACTAATTGACAACGGCACCAATTTTTCAACGCTTGGCATTGCCTCTAGTTTCATGAATTTTCACGGTCCAAGCATAATACCATCCGACTTGACTCGCAACCTCTTCTTCTCTCTTCTCGGAGACTGTGTGCCAGCGCGGACACACTATTAATAGCATCCTTCGAGTTGCCGAGCAGCCGTGCTCTTCTCTTCTCTCTCCGAGCACACGACATGCTATACTAAGCACGCAAACTTTCTCGTAGTGGTCTGTTGACACCGCTTACGCAGAATTGGTTGGAGGTCGAGGCCCAAACACGCAATGCCAGGAAGTTTGCCACCATTGCACAGCTCGGGAAGATAATCGAATTCTTCTCGATGATACTCCCCAGGTTCACCTGCGGGTAATTGGAATACGAAATTTGAAAGCTGCCTGACTCCCTTCATAAGAAAACACAAGTCCTCGCAAAGTATGGTTCCAAACCGCTCCCAACGTTGTCCTGTATACCGCGCAAATCGATAGCCGACGCATACACAGGCAGGCAGCCTGGGCCAACCTTCGTGTTCAACGGGGCCCTGCGCCTTGAGCTAAATAGCCCGGCCCCACCCGTGAGACAATCGCTTGCTGGAGACAACTGCTTGTGCCAGAGTCGGGTACAGCAGCGAAATAGATCGCAAATTGACTACAGCGCATCGATCGTAGCAAAGGTGGGATCACCTCATAGAAATATCGCTCGCTCAACGGGATCGACTAACGGCGTCGATGAGGTCGTTGCCCGCCGCTCGCAAATGGCCGTGCAGGGTCGCTTCTGGCTGCGAAGTGTAGACCCCATCGGGTTTGGGATATATTCTGTGGCGTTTCCTGCTCTACGGTAAATCGAAGCACATATGAAACAGGCAGCAGCAATAGCAGCAGCAATAGCAGCAGCAAAGCAGTAGCAGCACCGCAGATTAGCGGCACTTTGAAAGTTCTTGAGGTCCGTGCAAGGTGCCAGAGCAGTATTTCCCCGCAGCAGCGACAAACAACGTCACACAAGCCACAGATGAGAAGCGACGTCGTTCATCGCGTTCTTCCTACTCCCCTTATCGTGGCTATGGCGGTCCATGAAGTATTTGGTGGCAATCCCCCACCACCAACACCGACTTATCGTACATGTACCGCGTTCACCGGCGCGTCGTGTACAACTACCGGGTTCACCGGCGTGTCGTGGACCAGTGACGCCCGCAGCGTTGCTTCTCCGTTAGCTCGGCTAGATGTCACTGGTCTGGGAATACGTGGTACCTCGCTCAGCACGACAACAACCAATTTACAAGTTGCTCGATCGGGAAGATTTGCAAGCGTATGTGTCTAGGGCGTGTTTTTCGTCGTAACTTGCTGTTCTCTGCACGTTACCGACTACTCCCGTCGTTGCTGCTGTTGTTGTTGTTGTCGTCGTAGACCGTTCTTGTCCTTGTTATGTTGGCTTTCACGGCCTCGCGATTGATGATACCGTTTCTTCTCCTTCCCTTCTCTTTCGATTTCAAGCTTTCCCATAAAGTAAGGGCAACCGCTTTTCTTCAGCAACTCGTTCGCTGTCTTTCTTGTTCCTGTTTGTAACCTGTACCAGGCATACACATAAGCGGGAGTAAGACGTTGGCCGTTTTGTTCGTAGATCGTTGTTGTCGCACGCGGTTGATATTATCGCACCTTACAAGGAAAACTAGAAAACAGGCCGTCGGCTGTAGATCGTCGTTGCCGAGGGCCATTGTTGCTGTACTGTGGTATACCTTTTTATAGGCCATTGTTGTTGTTGTCATTGCCTTATTTGCTCATGGCCTCGCGGTAATTTCGACTCCGATTCACTGTTTTACTCGGCCATGAAGGGGTCAGGTGTCGGTGTGATTTTGCCTCGGCTGTTCCGACAGCAGCTTCTTGCAGTTTATCTCGCAATCGGTTTATTCTTCCTTGAGAATAACTGAAAACGAAAACCCCCTTCGGCTTCTTCTGGGGGTACTACATTGATCGACATTGAACCTCTTCCTGCAATTTGTCGAATGCTTCACTTGTTGGAGCTGTGAATGCTGACGCGCTTATTAATAGTACAGCCAGGAGGGGTTACACAATTTTTTCTTTCCCTCTTGAATTCCCTGTGTTTGCCTTTGAGACAAAGTATGATTACTGCAGCTTGCACTGCCGGGTGGTACAGTTAACGTCTTTAGTTGGCACCATTGTTTCGCCGTATTACACACCCCCTTTACTCGTTTCGCATGTTCAAATATTGTTTTGTCTCAGTGCTGCTGCATCCTTTACCAGGTAGCAGGGATAATACAAGAGCACAGAACAACGAGGGTACGCTCTTGTATGTATGCATGGAGTGGTAGTGGCGACCGTCGATCGTTCGCTGGCGACCGTCGTGCCCTTCATCGACGAGCCTGCTCTCCCCGCTGCTGCATTATGTACCCGGTGTCATCGATACAACAACACGAAACTAGGAAACTGCTGAATGGCGAAACACCTAAATACTCGATAGGGAACAGCACGGCAACGACTGCCCTGCTCTACAGTACGTAGATATGCCAGGGCAGATATCATGGACCCCTGGTACCACTCTGTTCAGGTATATTTGCTACATCACCAGGATATCCATAAATATGAGCTACATGTGTCACGTTTGAGACCGTATGACCACCACTATTGACAAAGAGCCGTTAATACGTATTCATACCACTATGAGAGGACGGAGGATTTTTTTTTTAAAATAACAGGGGATGGGCGGCTACCATCCCTGGTTTTGTCTTTAAACAGAAGTATAAGCTACATACCGATCTGGTATCACGTTTGGTACCATACCAAGGGTACCACGACGCCGGAGACTGTTTATTTTCTCTCTTTGGGTGGTCCTGTGCCACCGGCACCAGCACCAGCACCAGCACCAGCAGAGCCCATAGTGATGCTCGCTACTCACTGCGACTCGTGCGCCTCGCTTGTGGGTGTGAAAAAGGCCCAACTCTGATCGACTCACCAGGGTGCACAAACTGGAGTTGGACTGTTTTGACTAGCTTTTTGGTTCGGGGAGAAACTTCCGAATCCAGTGCCAAAACAAAAAATCGAAAAAAACGATGTGCCTTGCCACAGCACTATCGGACGCAAGCCGGCCTCCGTGTGCCTTGCTGATGTCGACAGGTGTGAGGTAGACATATTAGTCTATCTTGTCGTCTATGGGCTTCCCAGCTGCTCTAACTCAATGATCATGGCAGCTGCTGTAACTCAATGATCATGGCGAACACAGTTAAAAACGAAATCTTATTACGATCCTGAAGCTATAAACATGATTCCAAAAGCCCAACCGTAGCTAATATACCTGGACAGAGTGGTATGCATGATGCATGACCAATCACTCATGTTGCCGGGTGAGAGCCGTGTAGTCTCGTGTGGTCTAGCACTAAGTTTCGGGGTTTGGTTCGTGCACTACGCAGACCCTGCACAACTTTTCAAAGTAGCAGGCGAAGAACTAGGTGATCTACGGTAGGTAGATCATGGTCGATCTGTAGATGATCTGCCCTACAGTAGCTGTGCAACACTTTTTAATATGTGCTTGACCCCCGACAACGTCAGCCTCAACTGTCGATCCCTCATACCAGGTACCCAATAAGAAGAAACCCCCCGAAGAACACCA
>JBBMHQ010057666.1:0-16050 GCA_037834295.1 Postelsia palmaeformis
AAGGGTAGACACCTGTGACCACGGCTTGTCCAGAAGGACGTCGAGAGTAACACCTCCTACGAACTAGGCTGGAAGGTGAAAGTGATGATGAAAAATAATTCAAAAAATATCTTTATATAAGTACGATATTGTTGGTGGTGTGCTGTGAGCGCTCCTTACACATATTTCGACGTAGATTTCCACGTTTTTCGCGCTAAATCACGCTGAGCTTCACCTCTCGGTCTGAACCTCCCTTATCGTGCTCCCCGACCGCTACTGCGCCGGGGGCAGCCTCGGGCGTGCTTACGCCGTGCCCTGGCTGACTACGGGCAGGGTGTACTGCACTCCGCTAGGAGTCCGACCAGTTTAATGGTAGATACTAAGCTTAGTGAGCTGCTGCGTGATTCAATATCTGGCAGTGAAAAAATTGGTTGACGATCCTGCTTTGGCCCGCCCGACTTCTCCATACATTTGAAGTAGTTTTGAGTTTCGGGAGGTCCATGACCGCTGTCTATCACGGGGCGAGAGTGCCGGCAATCGACGTATATGCTGTGAGTTCGACCAGTCGAGTGACAGATACTCAACTTATTGGTTGGAATCGGCGCATTCACCACATACAGCCTGATGATCGTGAGCGGTACAATTCCACATTTTTTCGAACATGTGGGATCGAAAAATTCCGAGCACCCGGCTGGGTGGAAACGTATAGCACGCCCAGATTTTTTATATAGGTTTTACTATTAACTGGTAGTGCACCAAGATCCCTGATCCACGTGGGAGGACGGTGCGCGCTTCACGCTCTCGGTTTACGGTTTGCGTTCCGCGCTCACGGGCTTCGGCGGCTTCTGCGGCGGGCTGATAATATTTCTGCACCTCATGGGCGGGAAAAGAAAGCTAAATGGGGTCAGATCCGTGTGAGATCAGGTCCGGGTAGGAGCTGGGTGCCCAATGGGATCAGATCCGGATGGAATCAAGTCCAGGTGGGAGCAGGGTGCGAAGGGGGAGCAGGGTGTTACCGTGCTTCCACCCGGACCTGATGCCACCCGTATATGATCCCATTTAGCCCCCTGCTCCCACCCACAAGGTGCAAAAATATAATCAGCCCTTCGCGGGAGCCGCCAGAGCTTGTGAGCGCCAAGCACGAACCGTAAATGGAGAGCGCGAAGCGCGAACGGTCCTCCCATGTATCGGTCGTGGATCGGGGTTCTTGGTGTGCAAAACGAGTTCACAGCAAAACCTTGATAAAAACCTGGGTGTGCAATAAGTTTCCACCCAGCCGGGTGCACAGATTTGTTTTTCGTTCGGGATATCGTTGACGGCTTTCCGTCTAGGGGAAAATGTGCCGTCAGCCGAGACATATGCTCGCTCGTGACGGTAAAAGATTATGTTCACGCTGCCAGCACCCAGATTGGATCTCTTCTCATTTATCCGAAACGGGAGAGACTGCACCCTCCACGGCTTCCGACAGTTCATGGCGGCAAGAGTGTGGGGGGTATGGGCTGGGGTGACCGGTCTCATGCTCCACCGTTGCCTATACGTTGAGGGCCCGGCGTTGATGGAGCTAGTATCGAGTTTCCGATTCGGGCTATTTCAGGAGTGAAAACGCGAGCTTAGCGCAAAAAATGTTGAAATTCAGAGACCAGCATGTGGTCGCGAAACGAACGCTACGAGCCTCTTCGGCTGCTGTGCACGCCAGGAAACCAGACTCCGTAAAATAGAGAGGACGGATTCTTTGTGGTCGACCGAATCGGAAGAGGCTACGCCGAGGGACGAGCGGTAAGGTGGTGGAGGTACAAACGGTGTCTACGAACCAACGCTGTTTTCACAGCAGCACTGGCCTAGAGCAGTGGGAATGACAAACAGCCTTGAGGATCAGCGTCACAAGCATCGTGGAGTTTGAGTTGTGTTGTAAGAGTGATATGCAATTTTATGTAACTTCCAAGGAAGAAAGAAGAACTTATGAACGAGTACATATCTATGCCTGTATGGACTCTCGTGACGCTCACTCTGCAACATGTGTCGTTGTTGATCCTCGAGGGTTTGATTATCAACTTACTCGCCGTGCCTACTGCTCGCTGTGGAGATGGCCTCTACCACGCTCGCGCAGTGGCCAGAAGGGGCACGAGGAGCATCTCGAATCGCCAGATGCAAAATGTACCAAATGTATGAGTAGTCGACACTGAGCTCGACGAGTAGATAGAGTAATCGATCGCCAATTCTGATCGCTGGCAGTACCTTTTTTTCACAGTTTTTGATTGACGGCCTACCTTCGCCCCGTCAGGACTGCCTTTCGCACGTCAAAACGTCATTTGAAAAACTGTGATTCATGGCTGCTATGGTACTCGCACTTCGGCGCCTGCCGCTGGTTCGCCGCTGCTCTGCTGTGCTGCTGCTAAACTGATGCTGCTGCTGCTGCTACTACTACTGCTGCTGCGTTGCTCTAATACTCGTGCTGCTGCTCTTGCTCTGTCGGCGATATGTGTTTCATGCTGACCACCGTGAGCACGGTTTTTATGTGCAAGCCACCCTCTCTCTCGATAATGTGTCTCCGCACTTCAAAGCTTGTATATTTAATTTATGCCATGGAAACTGCTCGACGAGTAACGTCTCGTAATTGATATTTCGACAATTGGTATTTCATTCGGCATCTCGGCGGGGGTCTCGTGCCAGCGTAGTTTCCAACCGATACGTATCTGTAGTACGCTTCGTTTTCGCTTGTGACTGCTGCTGCTGAGTTTCCTGCACCAACGTAATCGCCGTAGATTTATACTGTCGATATGATTGATCGATTGCTCCTGCTCAACTATAAAAAACTGTTTTGTGGCGATCTGCATACGACGTACACAGAGAAGTACAAACAACAAGCGTCTCGTACGCAGTACTTTGCAGTGCCGATGGCTGATGTACGAGCGGTGTTGAAACAGTAGTAGTTGTTGTTGTGCCCGATGGCGAATGTTTTTTTCCTGTTCTTTTGTTTCCTTCGTTTTCCTCTCCTTTACCGCTCAATATGTTTTTGTAATGCACCCCTTGGCAGTACTCTTCGGCACTAACAGCCTCGGGTTGCATACACGCACGCCTTCAACCAATACGGGTATGCGCAAAACGCTGGGGGGCGTCAGTCTTCTGATATATACATACTATAATAGGGTCATTCTTATCGAGCAACATTTTTCCAAAATTTTCGAATATTTTTCTCGCGCAATTTTTAGGACTTCCATTTTTTCCAATAAAAAATCCAAATATTGGAATGCGAAGCCTTCCAAACTTTTTGCCCTCTATAAAAATTATGAATTTTCCAAGAAATCCTGTTTTTTTGGAAATCTAAGAAGAAAAAATTGGAAAATTTGGATATGAAGTTGCTCCGATAAGAATGAACATTTTAGAGCAAAACAGTATGTATTCGGACACGAAAAACCCGCCCGGAAACACTGATCGAGGTCTCGGCGCATTGCGTGCACTCTGGAGCGCATGAGAGGCGCTCAAAGTTTTTCCCCAGCGGGAGTTGGAATGGGTCGATCTTATCCAGCAATCTGTTCCCAAAATAAAAATAAACATGAAACTCAATTTTCAGGACTTCCAGATTTTTCACAATTAAAATCTAAGGTCATTCTTATTGAGCAACATTTTTCCAAAATTTCCGAAAAAAAAAATCGCGCAATTTTTAGGACTTCCATATTTCCCAAAGAAAAAATCCAAATATTGGAATTCGAAGCCTTCAAATATTTTGCCCTCTGTAAAAATTCCAAATTCTTAAATAATTCATTTCTTTTTTTTTCTAACAAAAAAATATGGAAATTTTGGAAATTAAGTTGCTCCAAAACGGTATATAAATATTGGAATAAGAAGCCTTCCATATAGTTTGCCCTCTGTGAAAATTCCAAATTTCATTCTAGTTTTTGTTCTCGCTTTCTCCTGATTCATCGGGGAGTAAACAATGGGAACAACTTGCTCGATAGGAACGACCCTCTGACGATTTCCCTGCCGTCGATGCGAAATGCCTAATTCGGTACGTACGTATCGTTAAGTTGTCGTTAGTTTTCTGCATACAAGATACCCAACAGACAATCACAGATCCTATATCGTTCAAACGCTGACGCCCACTTGCCGTGCGTGCGCCACACACCCATATGTCCAATTTCTGTATTGTTGTGGCTCGTTGTGTTTGTCGGAGCTGCCGGATCTTGTAGCATGGTATTCTTTGGCAGCACTGCGCTGTACATGTACAGCATTAGTATAGTTGTAACTGTCCAAAGTACGAGTGAGTCCGAGATATTCTGCAGTGTATTTGAGATCACGAAAAGAACTACAAGTAGGGTAGCAGTTGGACTTCTGCAGTAAGCTCGATATAACCTGAATCCGAGCTTTCGTGCGTTATCGTCGGGGTTCGACCCTCACCATCTACGCATTTTCTTTTTTCCACTCT
This sequence comes from Postelsia palmaeformis, assembly GCA_037834295.1. Classification (NCBI taxonomy): domain Eukaryota; class Phaeophyceae; order Laminariales; family Laminariaceae; genus Postelsia; species Postelsia palmaeformis. The sequence goes on from JBBMHQ010057666.1 coordinate 4,403, forward strand.
TTGTTATGTACCAGTACATCCTCCTTTTGTTTATGATCAGGTACTGTTTATACGACCTTGTACAATTTGTGTCTTTCTACGCAAGGAAGACCGCGGAGTTTGGGCGCGCTTACTTGTGGCGTGCGTAAATACCCCAACCTTTCACAGTTGCTTTCAATACTTTTGGGGCTAAAGCAAAGATTGTTCAAGAGATTACCATAGGTACTTCGTACTTTCTCCCAATATTTCGGGTTTGCACTGCAGCAGATACTGCGAGTGCTTCATGTATCTTGAGGTTCTGAACTGATGCGGATATACTGCAAGTCAAAGTCGAGTAATTCGTCCGTTGGTGTCAATAATAGTGATCGTACTGATAGTACTCGCAGTACCAAAATACTCTCATTATGCTCAGCATTGCTTAGAGTATGAAGTATACCTCGACCGCCTGCGCGCCGTGTCGACATTCCTCATGCCCAATGTTGGGCAAAAATCACTCACCGATAGTTCGACGGGTGGGAGTTGGAGAAAAATATTTCGCTGGGGACAACTCGAATGCTTAGAGCACCGTTGGCAGTATTCCGATATAATTTACCCGCGAGGGACCTACCGCGAGTACTCTCAGTATCTCGATGTTCTGCTCAATATTTTACCCTGAGCGCCAAAAAAGTTGTCGTTGCGAGACCATTATTTGTTGCTGTACTGGAACAAACTCAGCCGGTCACAAGGGATGTATTATATATATAAAATATATATATATACATATATAATATATATATATATAGATAGATAGATAGATATGTATATATATATCATGTCGTATAACCACGACCAACGTCTTGTACTTACCTGCGTTGAGGGCGCAAGCATTGAAATGATCGCCGAGGGTCATCTGTTCAGGATCAGTATCCACTTACTTACTACCCGTAGTCGTAATGACCCCGCACTGTTTCCACAAAAGCGGTACATAATCTGTCCTCGTGAAAATGTCCGTGTGTTCTAGAGTGGATGCAAATACAGTAGTTCGAAACAGACAGGTGTGCAGGTATTTCAAACGACGACTATTTTTTCTTGCGCCACTCCCCTGGCCACATCCCTGAGAGGAACCTTGTCTAAATACTTGGCTAGACGGGAAACGTCCCCATCCTTTAGTATAGAGCCAACGACAACAGCGCCGTACTGCCAAACAAGTGGTGGACAAATCTTGACAGAAGATTTTCATAGAGGTTTTGTGTTTGACGCCGGAAGCCGAACCCCCGACCCGAATACTAACGCTACAACTCTAACTCGATGTTTTTGCCAGTGGTCAGTATACCGGGATGCTGTGCTTGATAAGACTCTTTGTTGACTCGGCCGGCGGAAATGCTGAGCTTGGGAAGACTCTCTTAATGGGTTAACTCGTGGTGCTGCGGCTGGGAAAGACTCAAGTGGATTAATCCGAGTAAAACATACCTGCGGCCCTTTTATAGGGTCCCAGTCCTGTTTTGGGGAAAATTCACTCGGAATTATATTGGTTTGTGTCACCTAACCAGGACTGCAGTACTGAAGGGGTGAAACCAATCAGAGCTAGTGCCTGATTAGCTACCTCAGGAATATCTCCAATCTTACTTTGTCCACTACTGGACCGAACCAATCGTAGCTCTCAATGTTTATTCGCCTGTTTTTGAGTCGGAATGCCGTTTCGACTCCTAACAACGACAATCGGTCAAAACTTGCATCCCAAACCACCTGCCCGGTCAATTCCAATCCCTGAACGGTCTGCCCAACCACTTGCAATTGCCTCGGCAATTCTAATCCGTGTGCACCACCCGAAATGTGTGTTGAAACAACTCCAATCAAGAGACAGTCTATCAAATTATTTTGTCAGGAAATTTTTATATTTTTATATTAGTGGGCAGTCTCCGAGATCATTGATCTTTAATTTTTTTTTTTGATAATGTCAGAGACACCAACTAACTATTTAGACAATTCGAACTATTGGACAGGCTCTCAAAACATCTGTCCGGGCCATTTCAATGTATGTGCCGTTGTTCAGACAATTGTTGACCTGAATTTACCGATGAGTCTCTGACATCATTTGCCACGACTATTTCTGTTGATAGGGAGTCTTTCACTGAACTTCGTTTGTATGGGCAATTCCTATTGCAAAGAACAACGAATCAAGTAACTAACTGTTGAAACCATCCCAATTAGTATGTCTCCTGAGGCAATTATCCGAACATATCCGCTTACTGGACAGTCTCCAGGATCAGATATCAATACATATATTTTTTGGTATCCGAAAATGTGCAGCATGATTTCCAACATTGATCACTGAAAAAATCCCCGAAAGAAGAAAATCTTGGAAACCATAGGAAACCCACGCCCCAAGTCTGTCACCATTATGGGCCAGCTTCTGGCTCGTCTACTCAATCATTTATAAAAAACTAAAGCTAGACATTCCCTGAAAGATGTGCGGACAATTCTATAAAAAGAGAAAACTATTAATATTGACTGTCTCCCAATAGTGACTGTTCCGTTCTCCACGTAAGAAATTTACAGGAAAGGGAGGCACACATAAAAATTGAAAATTAATGACGTGTTCGTATTTATGTAGGACATTCATAAACTTTTTTTTCAAGGTAGACATACTTAAAATTCAAGAGCACAATACAGGTTATTTATCTACAAGACTGCATACAAGTTGCCGTTGATTGTTCTGATGAGTGGTTTTGGGGATTCTGTCTTGCTCAAATTGTTGTGCGGAAAAGTGACTTTTCGTTTAATGTCTTCCAGGTTTCAGTGTTTCAGTTCGATTTACGCAGACGGTTTCTGAAAAAAGTGGTCTGCCAGTTAATTTCCCTGCATGAAAAGTTGACAACCCTGCCTATAGTTCCGGACCCTGTCTATGATCTGGAATATTTAGCACTACATATTTATAAGGCTGTCGATTGTTTCGACTGGTGTCCAGGCGAGAAGTCCTTCAGTTGACAGTCCATTTAAATGGCATTGGCCGGGGCATCATTATGGAGAAGGCCTATTATTTGAAATTGTCTGGACCTATGACTCTAGAGTCGTATCAGGGTGGAGGGCGAATAATGGATATCGTTTTGTCGGTAGGGCTTGCCCAGAAAAGTGGTTTAGGCTGGTCCTATATTTTTTGTTTGTTGTCCCAACTGGTTACTTTTACAACCTGTAATCGTCAGAACAATTGTGTAACGAGACAGTGTATCAAAATATTGGCCGGACCATTAACAAGGGAGACACCCCTTGATTGGAATTGTCCCGACCTTTGATTTTTGAGTCTGCGTGTTAATTGGATTTATTCGTCTTGACTGTACGGCGAGGTAGGGGTCAACAGATCAAAGCTATCGATATCTGGGCAGTAGAGCTCCAGTCCAGGAGTTTTTATTTGTTGCAATAAGGGGTCACAATATTCAGCCAATTACAATTCCAAACAATTAGTGGACAATTGTCTCTATATTTATTTTCTATTGCGTCCAGATTCTGATATCTTTAGCGAATTTCCAGTGTGTCTGGGATCCACATCATGCATCAAGTCCACGTCCATGAACATATTATTTTCACTCTTATCGATGGTATTACATGAACAGCAGTTCTCACTGTGACAACGATGTGATTAACAGATAGAGATTGCTGTGGTCACACGTTTCCCTTGTAGCGCCGTGGTTCGGCGTACTGGGTCACAGCAGTATACATTGTCAGCACATTTCTGACACCTAACACGTGTTGACCGCCAAGAAACAAATAAATATAAATCGCAAAGTGTTGCCAAGAATCGACGCTGAGGCCGCATTATTCTTCGAGAAAGTGTGTCGTGTTTCGCATTGGAGATATTCAAACGGAGTCGATGAATGACTTCCCCCAGCTGTAACGCAGTAGCCTGTCTGTGTTGCACAGCCACCGCTTGGTACCTTTATTTTGACTATCACACAGCTTGCTGCTGTATTTCTGTCACAGTTGCACAGGCCAACTACTAATGAGAAAGAGAGATACAGGATGATGATTTTTGCGTCTCGGTATTTTGTCTTTCCCAACTTTTTTTTTTTATCTTCACTGGGAATAAGTCCAGCTGATTTCATGTTTTGGTCTGGAGAACACATTCAGGCATGTATATAGCAGTACGCCCCTGGCCCTTTACGTCAAGTACGCGAATCATTCATCGTCAACTGCAACTCGTGTGTCCTGACGCCGAGGAAACGCTCGTCCCCGTCACGTGACGAAACCCTTCACAAAAGACAACCCCTGGAGCAGCATGATACCTACATATATGGAGCTTCGCATCGAAAAAAGTGGGAGCCGAGCGGAAATGATACAACCGGGTCCAGTGGGTATACTTCAGCAGGTTGTCCTTGTTTTTCGAGCGTAGGCAACGTGAAATATAATATCTGAACATTTTTTTTTGTATTTCATCGTCGATGAACTCTGCAAACGCACGTTTGGCCGCGCCAGCCTCGCTAAAGGCTGCGGTTCTAGACTAAAGGGGAAGTGATTGATCGACTGCTGTCGAAGAGCAAGGTCCTGGTCGGACAGACGAACTAAACGGATCGCTGTTACTCTCTGGTGCTGCGATATCGTCAGTCATACAGTTAGTAAAAGTGGGCGAAAGTCTCAGCAGTGACACCAAGCTCGCGTGCGGTGCTCTTCAACTTTGGGAGTTATTATGCGGAGAGCGTTCGAGGTCCAGCGGCAGCCGACAATGGGTATATGAGCAACGCAAGCTCTGTTTTTTTTGGGTCTGGCTTTGGGTCTCCCCTCCTACGGGCTGAAATCTCCTCTACTTCAGCGACTCTTAACCGACTGCAGGTATGCTCTGTGAAACGCGTAAACAGGAATTCCAATCAAGTTCCCGTCGAAACCAAAACATGCGGAAATTTTCCACAGCCCTAAAAAACAAAAAAAAAGAATATGAACGGCCTATACGAGTGAACTGCAATAAAGAGTACGTGAACAAAAACTCGAGATTGTGTGTGCTGAAGCGCTCAACATTGTTAATCAAAGCCAATTTTGCAATTCAATATATATTTGAGTTGAATTTTCTTTATTTTTCCCTTATTTATGCTCTGATTCTCTGTGATTTCAAGTTTTTTTTTTGTTTTTTCCTCTCCTGATTTGTAAGTATGGCAGGAGGAGTCGTGTGGCGTAGGTCGATGACGAGTCTGCTTTGATTGTTGGTGCTGATTCTCTGTGATTTTCAGTTTATTCCTTCTTTACCCTCTACGATTAATAGGTATTGCAGGATTCGTGTGGCACGGGTCGATGAGGAGCCTGCTTTGCCTGTTTCGTACTGCCTGACGCCAAGGGCGCATAGTTAACAAATGCTGGGCGGAGACGGCCGTCAAGGTAGCAAAAATACAGGCGGACTTGCAGGGACAACCTGGCTGTGCCTCTTGTACGACAAACCTCTGCCGCCACCCGGAGGGCGGTGGTTTGTGCTTCAGTTGCCTGTTTGTTCGTTCCCCTTCGTTATCATCGATAGGTTCAGTATCGTATTCTCCATATACAAGTGGTATTTATAGTGCTTTTTTTCTTACATCCTCTTATTTTCCCCGCTTGTCACATGGCCTGCGAGCGGGGGGGGGGGGCAAGACATTGTGTTTCTCCTTTAATAGTTGTTGGTTTGAATTGCACACGTGGCAACATAGTGTCTCTGTGATGTATCTTCGGGACCACAGAACTTGTATCTCTCTCCTCTAGGAGGAAAGAATCGGCACGGGGTTCCGGACACTGGTTGTGCTGGATGCCGTCGGGTAGAAATATCAGTTTAATGTGGAGAACACACACACTACGTCAACTACCGTCGTGCCCGGATGGGCTTCGGAGCTTCGCCCCCAGGAACTTGGTGAATATCATGTGAGACAGCGGAGGTGTAGCTTGACGTCTATCTTCTTTTGTTGAGACATATCGGCCTGTCTCTTTTTTCTCCCGCCCTCTTTTTTTCAGGTGTACTACTGTATCTTGTATTGTTTTGTATTCTACACAATATAACGTCATGGTAATCGCTGTGTGTAGTATGCGTTCCGACGATTGTACTCTGCAAATACTTCAGCACTATATACTGGGGCTCCTACTCTTCAAAATTGCACTACTACCAATGTTTTGACTGCTGCTGCACCTACTGACGTCGAATTGCCTTAATCATCAGTGCTGCGACATCCTTTTAAAGGCTACATAACATTTCTTCCCCCAGCAAAGACACACGTTGTGGTCCTTACACCACAATATACTACTAGTTGACGGCCTTCAGATTCATGCAAGGTAGGGTTGATTCCAACGAATGACATAAGATATACAAAGAAAAACAGCGGCGTGACCAAACAGAACAAAGGTTGCATGTGGTGATGGCATGTGTCAATGTCACAAACGTGTACCAGGTACGTACGTGGATAATCTCGTATCAGACTGGATCAGTGCAAAAATAGAGTACAAAAACATTACGTACAGCGTACCTGAACAAGAGAATGAAAACACAGATCGGAATTCACGAAGCCGAGACAGTGACAAAAGGCTGTAAAGTAGTGGCATGTATTACGCATTACCTTTATCTCTTCATTTCGTTTTTACGTCATTGAGAGGTTCGGCCGTCTTGCAGTCGCGTCGTCACAGCAAGCGTGAACACTTCATAGTGAAGTTGTTCAGGGTACTTGATCTGTGTTGAGCTGGTGGCATGATGTGCAATCAATCATCGGAGTCAAACATGCCTCCATTGCTGTTATCGGAGCGAAAATTTTCAACAAACATATATATTCGTGATAAGGAGTGTTCCACATGTACGTGAAGTTGGTGAAAAGAGCAAAGCGATCGTGATGCTGCAGTACCACCATGACTATACCTTCTCAGTCATGGGGGTAACACGTCGATTTCATACCCAATTACTGGGTGATAACTATCACAATCATCGGCATGACAATGTTCTCTATCCTTACCCGCGGACCATCAAAACGAGGTTTGCACTCGACGCGCCATAATTGTGTTCACCTAGTATATCTGAACTTTGTACGAGGGGATATCGAATCCCTTTTAGGCCCATAGGCCGTACGGCAGCATTCTCATCGACCAACAAACCGAAGAGATATCATCATGCATCGTGAAAAAAAAAAGACTACCACTGTAGTTCTGGTCGTCACGATATGAGGCAACTGCAGTGCCGCAGTAGTGAGTGTGAAACGTGGCTGCTGTCACATAATCACGAAGGCACTCAAAAATGTCCCTGTAATCGAGTTTCCGTTTCGTCCAATTTCAACAGGTTTGATCGGGAGCAGAAAGAATGCCGCAACTTTGATTGGCTGCATTGAGAACTCCTGTTAGTTCACGAACGGAAAGCGACGGTGATTGAAAAGAAAGTACGTCTGAGTAGCTTGTATTTTCTCGAGACTGAACTCGCGCAGATTATCAACAGAAGCCTTCACCTCGACTTCGCGGTGATGCAATGGTTGAAGTTGGTCAAAATTCGTGATAAAAAGGTTGAGATGATGAAGAGCACCCAGTGGAATGTTTCCACTTCTCTCGCGTGCAGCTCTACCTCGTCACAGGAGACGTCAGTCTCGAGAGGGGCGGATGCTCCTGCTGGTCTGGAAGAGAGAGCGTTGGGTGCGCTCGGCAAAAATCGTAAGGCGCATGAAACAACTCACGATATATATGTTTATGTGCAATCGAAGTTTGAAGTGAGTACAAACAGCTACCACAACTAACTCCAAAAAATGTTTTCCTTCGCGCTAAGGAGAAGAGCACATACATGGGCTTTCAACACTGATCGACGGAGACATGATCATCAATAGTGTATTGATGTTCTTCCGACAGATGGGATTTTCGTAAGAAGTAGTGGGCTCAATATTGAGGGAGGAAACAACACTCTGACGGTGTTGGACCAAACCAAGAGTGGAATACTGGGCGTACACGACCAGAATTACTGAATGTATTCGCATCAACTATTCTTTACCAGTATATATCAAAAACGGATATTGTTTACAAACTATCAACTCTAATTGCAAATCGTACGAATATGATGCCTAAACACCATCGCGCGGATACTCGACGAAGCATCGCTGGAGGTGGTAGCACCTTCTTCGCGTACTAGGGCTGGCTGCATAAACTGGAGGTCGGGGGGCACTTTCAAACAATCATATCAATAGGTCGCCACTTCGAGACCAGTCAAGTTGCTATAATAAGGATATGAGTTGTAAACGAACGACATACGGGCGAGGAACCACTCGATCGCCACATTTGAGTCGAGAAAGAGTGGGTTGAAGAGAGTTTCACAGATATATTTACAAGGGAGTCATTGCTCTACTCTAACATCGCAGAACATGCGTGTCTCATTGGAAACATATTTCGTGTGTATCCAAGTCTGAATATATAGTGGGTTGCTGGGTTACACTTTTCGCAAGGGTTGTGGTGTGGTCTGAGCAAGTACTATACATTGCCGAAACAAATAATATTAGTAATAAAAGTATTCAGAATCTTGCTTAAAAAAAATAACTCGATTTGATGTACTCGTAGTCGAGCGGCCTGCACTTTGTACAGGAGTGTACGTACCAGATTTTGACTTGCAGTTGTAGTTGGTATTTTGGCCACACTCGTGGAAGTATTTACGTACCGTAGATGCCGGGCTGTCGGGAAACAACCCGTTGCACCAACATCTCGACGCCTGCAGGCATTAAACGTTTCACCCCCAGTGTCACCTTTGCGGACCGACGCCCGCAAGTTCGTGTTATCACATCCTGGTGCCATACTATGAACTAAGAACGCGATTGCCACTACTGTTAGCCGAATGCAGCCAACGGGAGAGGTAACGATGCCCCCGTGTCTAGGTGCTCCCGCCGTATACGTGGATGAAACAAGCTAGAACAAACAAGCAAGTTATGGACGACGCGTGTTTTTTGGCGACAGTAGACAACGTTTGGTCTGGTCAACGTTCGATATGGAGCTCCACAAGTAAAAGTGGTCCAACCTTACGACTCGCCGGCAAACGTACACTGAGAAATACTGTTTGGTGAGTGTAAAGGGTAAGGAATGTCTCACCATCATAAAGTTACTAAGGAGGGCGACCTAGGGTGCCTTGACATATACCTGATATACCTTTTGCGTGCGGACGATCCATTTTGCGGTCGGTGAGTCGAATATTTGCGTCTTTCTGTTATTTCGTTCTAGCCTTCGTCGACCCACATTTGTCAATTCCTCCACTCGGTTGTTGTGAAAGCACGTTTTCCAATATGTATGCTGGCCAGATTTGATATGCACTTATCCCACCGACGGATCAGACAAATGGTTTAGGCTGTCGTTCACCAAGTCGTCCGAAGAATCACAGCCAGTCTCGTCCGTTGCCACCATCACTGCATATCCTAGTTTTTGTTTTTCACAGTATTGAGAAATGCACAGCACACGAAACATAAATGTTGTGCATGAGTTAGCGAGTGGCCGTCGTGGGTGCGGAAACATCCGCGTGGAGTGGGGCCCACGCTGCCGTAGATTTTCCGCAATTAATTGCCACCATTAAGGACGCAAATGCAACCAACGTTCTGCTGGTAAATTCTGTGACCGTTAAAGGTACACCACGCAGTGAGCGGACATCAAGATGTATTGATAGCGTACAATTCTCAATGGCCACATAATCAACGCGACGAGGTGTTGCGTTGATTACAAGAAAACAAAAGTGGCACAAATAGTAGTGGGTGAGAGTTTCCTGCTGGTCGTACCAGAGGGGACCTCATTGGTCCCAAACAACACACGGAATAATCCATACTTATTGCGCTCCGTGACTGCTTTGTTCGAGCGGCACACAGACGAATCATGTTTACTGGCACACAATGAAAGGAAACCAGTACATAGGGAATTCTGATTGTTGGTGATACTCTACACCGTAAGAGGACCGCAGGATATGTATAGCACTAGCTAGTATACAATACTCGTGTGTATATTCCAACAGACACTTAAGGTACGTCGGTCTCACACGCTGCCTTGTGTATGTGTGAACGTCATGCTCGGAAATTACGAAACGCATAGAATAAATCTGTTGGCCTGGGCTTGTAGTTTCATGTCCTATGTTGGTTAATCATAGTTATTATTTTTTTTTCCTCCTGAATGTTACAGCGGCAGCAGTTTCCGAGCTCCACCTGCTGTATTGATCAATTCACAGCTGCCGCGGTTCCTTACCTAGTCTCCGGTCCGTCAGTCGAGGGTTTTTGTACATCTGCGAGTCGGGAGCCCCTGCAGCTGACTCAGCCGTCCGTCGTCTCAATTCCACAACGACAGTCGTCTTTGGACGGTCTATTGGTAGATACAAAAGCAGTATGCTTGTTCAAGGTTTGATTTCCTCCTGTACGTTTTTCGGAAAACACATGAAAAAATGATGTAAAGTCCTACTTGTACAGAGAACATTCACCTACAGTTGGCCATGCGTAACATGTTTCCCTTCGCATCTATTATCCGGAAAGTATACGATCACGCACAACCTGAAGAGCGTGGCCGGATGGATTCCTCGAGCTGGGAGTACCTTCACTAATGTCTGCGATGGAGCACGTGACTTCCATCGTGCCTCCAGTTCAAGAGCGTATTTTCAAGTTGGCATTGCATCGATAACAATCAACGAATAACAAAGAAGAAGAAAAAGATTCCCTTCCGCGGATCATAATTTCAGTGCCCTGGGGAACCTACAAAAGCAGGGAGAGCAGTTAGGTGTTGTTGTTGCGACGGGATACCTACGGTGCGTTGACACCATGTTATAACGCTTACACGGAATATTAGGCAACTTCTTGTACGGTTGAATTCGGAGTCAGTTGAAAAAGACCCTTCCATCACGTTCGCTTGACATTTTGCCTAGGAAATGTTCGAATTTGAATTGTCTCGCCTCAGAATGTTTTCGAACTTTCTCCAATATTTATCTGAAGTCCTTCCCGGCTTATCCAAGCGCCCAGACATAGCAAATTACGGACCGCACTCTTTCCGATTGGATGTTTCATGAGTCAAAAACGGATCTAAACGCCCGATTGCTTCGAAAAAAATGTGTTCTTCGATCCGATGCAATCACGTTCACCTCAGTCGGAACCAGAAGTGCGGACGGTTTTTACTAGCAGCCGGGCCCCTCGAGAAGCGGACAACACCCCCTGATAGATGCTTGAAAGCACCACGACACACACTGAGGCGGGACATCATTGATCTACTTTTCCGGGGCAAAGACTAATGGGAACGTGCTGGAAGGGGCTATGAACTGACTCCAGACCCGACTGCAGAAGAAGTGGCCTTCAATAACGACGTCTTCAGCAAGAAGAAGTTAGATAATATTCCGGTACGTCCGTGGCAAACTCCGAATGTTCGACATTGTTAAATAAATGCTTTACTCTCATGTGTATAAAGTTTATATTCACTTTCTCTATGCAGTTTTACCCTCAGCGCTCTTCTTCTAGACGGGCCGTGGTCACGGGTGTCGTCACTCTATCCCTCTTTATGCGTGCAATCCCTTGTGACACGCACAGTGATCAGCATTCCAACTGCTCGTCGGGTTTTATTGAATCTTGCTCACTCACGAACTCGAGCCACCCACAACTCTCTCTGGTGTCCAGAGGAAAATCTTAACGGGTATGCGCCGGGTAAGACTTGACCCCCCAAAAGTGAGCTCAGTAGTAGCCACAAGGACCACCTTCCCCAGCCACCGAGCGGTGTATCGATGAATTGTG
>JBBMHQ010057677.1:0-16043 GCA_037834295.1 Postelsia palmaeformis
GGGCCTGGTCCCCCTCTGCCCCTAGAGCCCATTCCAGCCAAGATTCAGGAACGGTGTCCGCCATCTCTTCCTTTGTCGCCCCCCATGTGTCCCGGATCTCCCGTAAACTTTCTACTATTTATTATACCCCTTTTTCCCTTCGAACTACTAACCATTTTACCGTTATGTACTCTTAAGGTAGCTATTCCCGTGTCTGCCAATTCTTCTTGTTTGCCAAGTTTTCTTTATCCCTACCCACATTTGTTCGATCCCGCCCTAAAAGTCTTTATTCGTTTTATTTATATCGGCTTTCCATTACATACCTGGTGTACCTTTTTTTATTTGCCATCTCTTTTTTTATTTCAAACCATAGCACATTCCTTCCATCCTGGTGTAGTAGCTTTGCTCGATGTATATCTTGAGTGTGCCTCCCTCCATACTCTTATAGCCTCTCCTGCGTCCTCATCACAAATTTTGTATCGCTTTGTTGCATACTATCAGTTAATTTTAAACTTCGGAGTATTATTGTACGTGCTGTGGTGCTGACCAATTGCTCCTATCCCTCCATTCATTGTTGTCCTGATTCCTCTATTACCCCTCTCCATATCGTTCTTTGTTGTACCAATTACTTCCAAACAGCTCGGAAAATTGCTCTGTATTTTTGTCTCTCTTCTTATAGCATCTTCTACGTCCCCATCACAAATTTGGTGACGCTCTGTTGCATACGAGCTGGGCCAGCCTCAAAACGGATTTTCTGTTGTGAGCTTCTATAGCGCCGCCAATTTTGCGAGTTAGGCTCGGGAAAGTGGCAGCGATGATCCTGACATGCTACTGAAGATGCAAGAAAACGAAGTTTAAAAGCTTTTGTTCACTTTTTTTCAATCCGACTCGATTTCGCCGAGATATCCGCGAAAACCCTCAAGTACCAAAAAATCTGATTTTTGATCAGATTTTGACACTAATTTAACATGACAGCTGAAAAAAAGGCATTCCTGATGAAGCTGAAATTTGGTGTAGACAATGCTTGAGACACGAGGAGACGATCGATGTAAGTTGCATTGCGTAATGCATCACCCATCAAGAGATATAACAAAAAAAACGATTACATACTGAAAACAAGTAATAACGGAAACGACAGTTTTACTGCGATGCCCCGCTCAATTTTTCACTTACTTTTCGAACTGATTTTTTCACCACGGACTTGAAACACACAACATGCGAATGTACTCCGTGTCATCCCTTTTCTTTTTTTTTTCGGACTAGTCATGACCACTTTTTCATTCTTACGGATCGTTGGATCGGTCATATGTCCTGGGGGAAAAAAGAAGAGAAAAAGGAATGACATCGAAAAGATTGGTTGGTACTTAAGGAACACCGTGTCAAAAAAACAGGTCCAAACACGCATTTTTGAGCGGGGCATAGCCGATCGACTGTTCTAACAAGGTCTTGGCTGGCCCAGCTCGTACTATCAGTTTATTTTATACTTTTGTACGTGCTGTGGTACTGAGCAATTGCTCACGTCCTTTTATTTGTTGTTGTCCTGATTCCTCTATTACCCCTCTGCATACCGTTCTTTGTTGTACCTATTACTTCCCAGCAGCTAGGAAAATTGTTCTGCGTTTTTGTCATCTCTTCTCATAGCCTCTTCTGCGTCCTCATCAAGATCTTTGTACCGCTCTGTTGCATGCTATCAGATAATTTTACCCTATTGTACGTGCTGTGGTACCAATTGCTCCTATCCTTTTATTTATTGTTGTCCTGATTCCTTTATCACCCCTCTCCATATCATTCTTTGTTGTACCCTATTACTTCCAAACAGCTCGGGAAATTGCTCTGCATTTTTGGCCATCTCTTCTTGAAAGTATTCCCTTTTTTCTTCCACGTCTTTTTTTCATCTGTACAATTCCTACCTCATCTATGTATAACTCTCGTGTGCTGACTGCCTGTCCAGAATCGACAGCAGCAGTGATACGTGATCCGTAGTTTGATACACATAATACTATACATGGCAGCGAAACATTGAAGGCAAAGCTTACCTTCATGCAAGCGAAACGTTTTTTCTACGACGTAAAGGAGGTCCATGGAAGCTGGTGAAGCATATTGGAAGTCGGTGGACTCTAGTGGAAGTTAACGGCAGCTTCCACCGGACGTGGGTGTGGAGGCTGAAGACTCTCCCCATGGAAGTGAACAATATTTCGAAGAAAGTAAAGCAACTTCCATGGAAGCACAAAAAACAAACCTACGAAGTATACGAAAAAACTATGGAGGCTGGTGCAAGTGTCGGGGTCGGTGGACTCCTGTGGAAAGGTACTGTAGGTGCAGCTTCCAACGAACGTGGTCACTGATCTTCCGATCCGATGGAGATAGAACAACTTCCATGGTAGTTAATAAATGTCTATTCTACGAAGTAAAAAAGTCTATGGAAGCTGTTTGGAAGTTTATGGCAGCTTCCACCGAACGTATTCCTGGAAGTTTCAGGTCGTGGACGCTGGTAAAAGCTTCCACTTCCACCAAGAAGAGTGAAAGTTTTCACGCACGTACGTACGTCCATGGAATTAAAATTGACCCCTTTTCTGTGGAAGTTTTTGTCCATTTTTATGCAAGTAAAATTGAGGTTTCACAAAAAAATAAACAATAAAAAAAATACTTACGGGGGTGGAAGTAAATTTCGCATTTATTTTCTGTGGAAGTACGTGGTAGCTTTCATGGAAGTGAACACAAGGGAGAATAAGGTGGGGAACCCCGCCAACTCCGCCAGATCTTGTTTTTTCAAGGGTACTCATGTGGTGACTTTTGTTTGCGGACGATATACACTACGATACACTATTACGAGGGACCATATTAAATAGGACCTACGGTACACACTAAAAGCTTTATATTTACCTACTTTTGCAAACAATATTTGGTCCTAATTACTATAGTCCCCCGTAATACAACACCGACGTACTTATTTTTCAACCGACACATACATGAAAGCTTGTTCTCATCGGGACTCTGTTTTGAAGTTTTTTTTTGTTGCGGGCGTTAAACAAGACGACGCCTACGTACTTCTTGCGCAACCGATAGATACACCCTTCGCTCTCGGCAGTACTCGCTCAGGAAATTTTTTTTTCGGGCGCTTCTATTGTGCACGGCAACCCCTTCTCGTTTTCCATGTCGCTACCCTTTGCAGGAGCAGGGAGCACCAACGCTTGCCTCGACAGCACCAACGACGACTACCGCTGCTCAGGAAAAGCAATGTGAGAAACACGGCCAACATGATTATGCTGTAACACCTTGTGGTGGCGTTTCAAGGCGGTTACCTTTTAGCGTGTTCCGCCAGAAGGCCTGGACTTTGTACCGAGCATTGCCGTCCGCGTCATAGATGGGTTACCGAGGGTTAAAGCTGTGTACTACCGTACACCGCTTGTGGTGATGATGACCGTGACTACGATCAGGAGAAACGCCGTCAAGCTTTTGTTTTTTGCTCTCCTGCTATATTGCAAGGCGGCTAATACTACAGCAGGACGCTTCATGCTTTGGCCAGGACCCCATACACTCTATTACTTCGAAGTAGTTTTGAATTTCTCAGTGCGTGCCAGGGTATACGTTGTTGTTGTTGTTACTGTCACATAAACTCTCAGGTCAAGGAATCTGTGGTCACCCAAAGGTCACTGGAGCCCTAGGAAGATCCGAAAAATCATTTAACAATCGAAATTCGGCTGCCTAAAAATACATGCCGGGTGCGATATGCCCCACCCCACCAAAGTAGACTGAAAGAGCGCAACGAGGCGCGGGCACAGACATAACAAAAGTCACAGCTCGGACAGAGCATCGGTTGCCACGTCATGATGGTCTTGGCCTTTCAAGGAAGATCTATTGGCGATCGTGTATATAGGTACGATCCACAGCAGTAGTAGCAGTCTCATGTTGCCGGTTGTGACCCGCATATTCTGCATGACCTCCAAAGTGCGACATTTCTCCTCGGGGGTTGAATCTGTACTAAAAAGGGTGCAGACCCTGCACAACCATCATATCTCTCACAACGGCAGGTGGAGAACTATGTGATGTGCTGCAGATAGATCATGATCTGTGCAGAGAGGTCATGATCTGGGGTGCGCGAAATTTCTATCGAAATCGAGGGATGGAAGATTTTTGCCGGGATCCACTTGTAATCGTAGCCGTATGATACTACAGTTGGTGTGTATACATAGTGTACCTTAGATCGCTGGATTGTTGCAAGAGTTGTCCGACGTCAAGCATAATGTTCATACCCGTAGTAAACCCTCGGGCGTGTACGAGTTAATTACGAGGGGTCCAGGATATAACTATTTTCACTGGAATCTGAAGAACAAAAGATTCGGACGTTGAACGGCAGCAGACTAGCCCAGCAAACGCACCGAGATAGGAGGGCATGAACAACATTTACTTGCACTACAGTCGCTTGTATGCACAGCTGGTAGCTGTGGTGGACGGTGCGTTTTTGTATTTTTTTGTGAGCGCTGCATGCAGTACATGCTTTGGTTCGATACGTATACGCTTCCCCCCCGTAATCGGCAAGCGTTGCAGTATTTTCATCACTTTTTTGTCATGTACCAAACACAATGTATGTGTTGGACACCGCTGTCTGAATGAACCTCATCTCTCTGACCGCGCCCCTGCTTACCGTAGACCAAAAACAGTAAAAAACGAAAAGAGGGACCCCTCCTTCACGGTTACGCCCTCCCCTGCTGTGTTGTTGGCTGTTGTGTCTCCCGCAATGCCGCCGCGCAACAAACAGTGATCTCAACGACTGCGGCTTGACAGAAAGCGACGTCGGTGACCTCCGGGAGTGCTTCGAGGCCACTGGACGGCTGGAGACGATCAAAAAAATGTAAGACCACACAGGGTCATCCCCCAGTGTCTCAGGAAGCGTTTCACGTGCATCGAGTCTACGAAGGCGTTTTACGGTAGGGACGCCCGCTACGATACGCTGAGAGAGGTAGCATTTTTGTTACCTTCCAAGGCAAGCGTTTTATGTCTGGTGAGGCTGCTGGACTGGAGGGCAAACTGAGGGAAAGCCCAGAATCGTTGATTATTTTGGTCGTTTTAGCCCAGAATCGTTGATTATTTTGGTCGTTTTCGTTACAGACCTAGAGCTGTACGGCATATGGACTTTATTTAGCTCGTCGGGCTTCAGGTGCGCACTTGCTCTTGAAGCGATTTGTGTTTCGGGTGTGACCGGGATGTTGCAGTTCCTCAAGTGAAGTTTTCTCAGAAGAAGTGTGTTGGTGCACCACTACCAACCGTAGCGTGCGCCCAACAGGGGTACACTTTTTAGGCCGGGATATTTAGCGTACTGGTGCGGGATGGAGAACCTTCAACTCCGAAGAAGAGAGAAAAGGTATCACATGAATTAGTTGTGTATACGACCAGACACCCACGAGGCAGTTACTTGTCATAGCATACACCACCCCCCGCTCGAAGACGATGGGTAACGCTTTGCACTTTCTTCGATCTTCGGTGCAAGATAGAGAGGGACATCATCTCCTGCCGCAAGGGGAGATATACGGTTTGGGTGCTACCTGCAATTTTCCCGAAGCTCTTCTTCGCTTGATCTCTAGATTCCAGTGACACCCAAAAAGTGGATATTGGCCAAGACAATGATTGTCAACTTCAGTGTTACCAACCTTTGAAGCGTCTACGAGCAGCGTGAGCACCCAAAAGTACGGAACAGGAGCATGTTGCTCCAGTCTCGCACGACTCCCTTGCACTGCTGCAACCGCGACACCAATTTGTATCGTCTCCCGATCAAGCAGGTATTTATTGTAGCCGTCGCTGTAACCGCCAAGTTTTTTTGGTATCGTCAATTTTCCTCGCTGAAGCCCCCAGAAGGTTGCAATCCGACCAACAATGGCTTGGTCTCGTTGATATATCATGAAAAATAGCTTACCAAAAATACAAACACGATGTTTTGGGTCGCTCTACCTTAAATATCACAATCACAATGCACTTCGACCACCATCCGGAGTCCCCTCCGAAAGCAAACTGGAAACGGTACCCTGGGTGTCTAGCTCACTTAATATTAAGCGTGTTCCACAGAGGCAGTTCTAACCGACTCCAACCCAACCTGGGAATCTGCCGTCGGTAAAATCCCGCACCTATTGACTTCGCTACAGCATCAAACGCTCAATGATGACATAATCAAGGTGGCTTATCCCAGTACTTTTGCGGACGATTTTCAAGGGCTCATGTCGACCGGCATTATTACTCATCGATTCGTCGACCACCCCCGCCCTCCCTCCGGCTCACGACTACGCCTGTACAGCTTCCTCCGAAACAATGACATCACCTGGTTGCCCGAGGACTTGCTTACTGGCATGGGCAAGCTGGTCACAGTGTGAGTCGAGTAGCGGCATAAATCGAGGTGTAATGGGGAGCTTGCTCACTGGCATGAACAAGCGAGGTCACAACAGGAATGTAGGGTAACAGCGCAGTAAGTGTGCAAGACTCGCAGTGCAGACTCGCACAGTAGCAGAGGTAAGATGGCCACAGCTACTGTGAGCAGAACAAAACAGGGAGGAGTGGTGAGTAATGAGCAACGGCGGCAAACGTAAACGTCGACAGTTTGTCTAGTGGTATGCCGAGCAATAGACGCGTTGTTTTGGCCGTACTATCTATATTCTCAGTATTATTGTCGTTTGGTTAGTTCTGGAAAGAAAAGCTTAACGCGTGGTCGTTTTCATCTGCATGCAAGCAAGCTCTTGCAGCTATCTGTCCATCCGTTAGCTTCCGATCCTTTCGAGCAACGACCATAAGTTAGCCTTCGAACCTTTCGAGCAACGACGGTTAGCTTCTTGTTTCTCTTATTCTCATACATACACCTTGGTGATAGCTGTCTGTATCAGCAACAACGGCGTTGAAGCGTACCAGGTATGCTCTAAGAATACTCGAACACATCGTCGGATGGAAACCGTGATACCACAGCAATAAGTAGTACCTCCTCGTAGAACCTGGTATGTCAGAAAGGTAAATCGTGTCACCAGGCATTTTCCAAAAAACAAAACAAAACAAAACTCGACATAAAAATAGACACCTGTAGGGTATACGAAAAAAACGATTGATACGCCGCAGATTTGTTGACCTCCCTTTGTGATGGGACCTCGATTTGTCTTATTTTCTAGACAGGAGGGGAGGGTTGGGCTTCTCTAACATGAAGTGAAATAGATTGAAAAACGATACCTGGTATGTTTTTTTTTTCGTTCTGTGATCACAACGCTCCGGTTGGTTTTCCATTCTGTGAGCTCTGGAAGTGTGGCGGTGTAGTCGTTTTCTCTTTTTATTTTTTCCTGGGAAGCCCTCGTGCAACCCTGTACACAACACAACCTACAGTCAGTGGCAGGTTTTGCTTCTCCCCCTCCCCGCTTATTTCACCGGCTCCGCTTTTTCCGGGCGGTATCTATTAGCAGGAGATTTCCAGTGTATCCACGCATTCATGCAACGGGCGGAACGAGATCGTTCGTTTAGGGGCCGTAAGACACCATCAAGGGGTTTTTTCGCCCCGAAGATCTTTTCGTAGATCGTGAATTGTGGAATGTAATTATGTCCGATGCGTGAACCAATGTGGTACGATATGTTTAATACGTGAATTGATGGGGTTCTGGTACGTCCGATGTGTGAACCAATGGAATCTGATACGTTCGATACGTTAATAAATGGGATTGGACATTATGTCCGATATGTGAACTATTCATAGTGGGATCTGATTCTATCCGGTGTGTAAACTTATTATGGGATCTGACATGTAAGTCCGATGTATGATGTAATGGGGTTGGATATGTCCGATATGTGAACTACCCATAGTGGGATCTGATGATGTCCGATGTGTGAACTTTTTGTGGAGTCTGATATGTCCGATGTATGATGTAATTGGGTTGGATATGTCCAATAAGTGAACTATAGGGATCTGGTAATTTCCTATATGCGAGCTACAAGCGCGGGCCAATGGGATCTGATATGTCCGATATATGAACCGATTGTATCCGATACGACCCCTTATTATGTGAAATTATGTGACGTGATTTATCCGATATGTGAAACAAAGGATGGTATTTGATAAATCCGGCTTGTGCTTGTTTTTCTGTTGTTCGTTCTTCGACAGGAACCTTCGCGGTAACTGCAACTTGGAGTGCCTTCCGGTCCTGCCGAGGTAAGCGAGCCAACCCCCACCTGTAAAGCTGTATATGATATACTTCGATCGCGCGTGTTGCGCGTTGCGGCTTGCAGACTATTTCGTGACGCCATGAAGTATGTGCAGGGCGGTCAGTAGGTAGTCGACAAAAGAAAGCGTTACATCGTCGCGCTCATCAGCTCTGAAAAAATGACACCATCAAACCAGAGGATGCGAGTTGGCTGGCGTGTCGCCGAATAGTTAGTATTAAGACTATGTGGTCGGCTGGGTATCAGAGTTTTTTCATACAGCGCTCTTCCAAAAAGGCCAGCTGCGAGTTCGACCGCGTGAGTCGCTGATGAGTGGTCAATGTGGAAGTTCGTGTTACGCACGCTGATTGTTGGATCTGGCAGAACAAACGCAGTGATATCACTTGTTCAATTGCCTTTTTTTTCCGCCGGCGGTATGATGATACCGATTTTTTTCGGGTGGCTCCCCCCGCTCGCTCGCTCGATCCATTTCGCTGACATGACGTTTTTCAATCCTACACCATGTATACAGGGACGACACGGCGGTCATTCTTGACGACTGCAACGCAGAGGCGGAGGCAATGCAGTGCGGTAAGAACAATTTTGATCAGCGGAAGAACGCCTCCCTACAATAATGGCACGGCGTTCAAAATCACTACAGCGTTCACGCGTTCCGGGCGACATGCTCTGTTGTGCTTCACTCAAAAACGTGTCTACTAATAGCGGAGCGTAACAAGATCGCATCACGGTGCATGCATACCACGAAGTAAGTAGAAGAAGCAAAGTAATAGTGACAAAAAATCAATACTAATTAAGGCTGGAGATAATTAGGTTGGGAGCAGTAGTCACTTGGCCGACCGGCTGAAGAAGCGGAACCTAGGAGTGACCCCCCCCCCTATTGTATATAGGTTGGGTTGGCGTCGTTTGGTAACGACACTGTAAAACATGCTACTCACTACGTGAGCTAGACAGCCAGGATACTGTTTGTTTTATGTCTGCCGTCGCTCACAGCTGGTCGTCTAGTTGGGGAATCTGTGCGAAGTAAAGGGCCTTTACTCCGCACAAAGAAATTGATCGGATCACAGTAGTGTTTTATGGTAAGGCACCCAAGAGGCAGGTACATAGCACTCCCATTGCTGTCTCTGGAAATGCCTGCACCGGAAATTAAATCAACTCATTGAGGCTGTCGTCCATTTATAATCGTCCATATATATATATATATATTATATGCAAGTCCGCCTCACAAGCGATTATTAGTAGGATGCAGCTCACCCTTCATGCGATCCGCCAGACACCTCACGGCGCTTCGCGCTCGGTGCAAGCAATGTCTGCCTGGTCGGTGAAAACCCGACATGCTCCGTTCCGGCATTGTAGGGATGCGACGGTCTATGGTCATACGACTACGACCATGCATAAGATTGAATACATATCTCCTATCGAGTACACCCCCCCTAATATTTTACGTAGCCTTGGTCAGAACTAAAACAAAGGGCGTCTAGGTGAGAATTCCTGGCACAGACGTTCTACCATAGAGGTTCACTCTATTTTTTCCGAGGCTCCTCACCTGACCTTTAAACTGACCTCAGCAAAACATCAAATTGCATCCCGATGAATAATATCATGTCTATGATAGCCCAAGTATATAAAAGCTCCAATTTTTTCCCAGCAAGATTGCCATTCCGACGAGTTGGGGTTCAGGAGCCCCGTCATCAAGAAAACGTTTTAGGGTAATTAATCTACCTTTATCGCAAAACGCGTCGTCACTGCAAACACAGGCAAGGAGTGTTAATGTAATCCTCCCCCCCGCCGCCCTGCTCACGCAGAGGTGCCGAGGTTCCGCGCCTGACGAGTAGGATGCAGCTCACCCTTCACGCAGCTAGACGAACACTCCACGGAAGATTCGACCTTTGCGTGCATGCTAACGTCTGTCCTTGGTCGGTAAAAAAAAACGACGTGCTCCGTCTAGGCATTGTAAGAATGTGAGGGCCTATGGCCATACGACTACGGCCATGTATGACCGGAGTGCGCCCTCCGCGCGCGCACTACTCCGTATCGAAGGGGATGCGTGGTCAAAGGTCGAATTACCGAGGCAAGCAACGAATGAGTACGCCCCACCCCCCCCCCCCGCGGGCCGACCGCCCCGGCTGGCATCACCCGCCGTTCTATGCAGGGGATGTGCCCACCCCTACGCCGGCACCTGTCGCACCTGCGGCAACGTTTGCGCCAATCATGCCCGAGGACGATGGAGGCAATGGAAGCTGCACTGTCCTGGTGGGGGCGTTCGGCCAAGTAAGTGCGGCAAGGAAACCCGTGTGCGAAAATGGCACACATGGTGGGTCTGAAATGATGCTCTCGCCCTAACGAGATGTCTCTTCTTATCAGAAGTGTCCACTGGAGATGTATTCGGGGATGTTTATCGGAGATTCTTATCGGAGATGTCTACGGGAGAGTTTTGGTCGGGGATATCTCTCGGGTATAGCGTATTGCAATTTATTAGCCAGAGTGTAGTACAGTGTGCAGACATAGTCTTGGCGTTGCTGAGTATTTCGTGATACCGAATATTTATCAAGTAAGTGTGTTCACTCTCCTCCCGTTTCTTTGTTTCAACAACTACTCTTCTCTTTTTTCTGTCCCGATAGAGTGTCGTACACGATTCCGTCCCGACAGCATTCGAGTGCTGCTTGTATCCTCACGTACACTAGTAGTACTACCTGCTTCTGCATATCGCTCTGAACACCAACGATGTACCAGGTCATCATTAAAAGGCGCTCATCACTATAGCCATCCATGTCTCTTGTCAAGGTCCTCCATACCTGGTACAATATGTGCTATCGGGCAATGCGTAGTGTTGGTTCCGGTCGTACCTTCCACCCACACCTATAGGGGGTTCGGAATCTAGATAAAGTATTTGTTCAAGCCTATTAGATGTTTGTCAGACAGACCTGAAGACTTGTCGAGTATCGATCACTATTGTGGCCCCCCTGATGATTCAACTCTGCTCACTCCTAATAAACGCTTCACCAAACACGTGAGTGTCTAGACCACGAGTTCCTCGTGGTGGAGACGTAACGCATGCCACCCCAGCAGTGCACCTATTTCCTCCAATCAAGCTAATTCGCTTGAGGAGTTCCTCGTTTGTATGTACGTCTCCCGAAAACTGACTGCTACTTAGAAGAAACCGTGTGATACATATGTCTCCCGAAAACTGATTTGTTGGTTAAAAGGAAACAGTGTGATATCCCAATCCCATGACCTAGGTACACAAGAAAAAATGGTGTTTCGACGAGGGTGGGTAGGTGCCCCGAGTAAAAAGGACCCCGCTAACCCGCTTAACACGGCAGTCCCGGTTTGGGGACAAACCAGTCATAAGGGCGGGTAGATCCCCCAAGTAGAAGGCAAATTCCAAGTGGCCCATCCCTCAAACGGAACTGCGCCCCTCAAAGGGCTGAGGCAGTACAGCTTTCCACTTATTTATCCCGAAACTTGGTATGGTTGGGTCAGGGTGCGGGGTGTGGGGTTGCTCTGGTCGGCTCAGGGTAGGTTGAGAGATGTTCTACGGTGGAAGATCTCCCGAAACTTTATGAGGCCCCTCACTTGAGGAGCTCCATAACTCACCCGAAAACTGATTCCGGAAAAAATCATATCGCATCTCGATGAGTAGTCCCATGGCCCGAGCATACCAAAACGTCACTTTTCTGAACAAGATGGGCATTCCGGCGAATTCGGGTCAAGGGGCCCCGTCATTCAAAAAACATTTTAGCGGAATTGTGCTACCTCTCTCGTAGGAGGGGTAGTTTTGTTCGTATCGTACACAGTGTGTGTCGACCGTTGGCAAGAGCAATCCTCCGTCGAGGAGCCCGGCGGTCAGAAGCTGTGTGCTCTCCAGCACGTGCGTCACCTGCTGCTGGGATAATTTAGGCACCCCGTCCGCAAGACTATCACCGGGCACCCCCAGCGTCATTTTCTTTTGCGCCGTGGTTTGCTGATTGCCGCCTCGCTTTCGACGGCCTCTGTCTTGAACCTTGCCCCCGCTACGCCGCCTTTCGTTTCGACCCACAACCAACGGCAGTGCGGCGGGCTAAACTGGTCGGGATCGACGTGCTGCACCGAGGGATATGCCTGCGAAGACCTTGTCGAAACCTACTCCCAGGTGGGTTGTGTGTTACTTTGCTTCTCTTTTTCTTCTGTCAATTGGTTCCCACGCTGCGAAAAAGAGATCTCAGCACTATGTTGTCATAATTTTCAATTGGTATTTACTCGTACCGATGTCTCCTGATGGAAACTGCGTGTGTGTGGAATCATCCCACGGTATGCCGTTTTTTGGCTTAATGTACTCTGACCGGTTGAGCTCGCTTCAAGTTATCAGCTTCCGGTTGGTGTGTGAAGAGCTCAGAAAATAATAAGCCGCCATCCCTATGTACCGTCGTGACAATTTGTATGGGTGAATATAATATATATATGTATATGTATGTCGTGCTGTCTTGCTTCTCTTCGTTGGGGTTTCTTCAACTAACTGCAAAACAAAGCGGATCACTCAAAAGCGCTCCGTATTTCCCCAGTTTTTTTAGGAGTGTGTTCGTGTTCATAGATAGTCTGTTTTAGCGGCAATCTGACCAGAAAGTGGCATTCTTCCCTGTCGCAGCACGACTCGATAACGATGCCGCATAGTTTAGTCGCAAGAAACGTGACGAAGGCCCGGCGACAGCGCGTGACGTGACGGAAGGCGGTATTTTAGCTGCGCGCGGGTGAAAACAAATATGTCGGCCCCGACAAGAAGCCGCCGCGCATTATTACTAGTAGTCATAGAGAGATGGCGTAAAATAGTAGCTGTCGAGAAACGGCGTACAACAGCAGTAATGTACCAAAATGTTTCTCGAGAAATATGACGTAAAATAGCAAGCGTGCTTTGTTCGACCTTACCCACTAGGTATTGTCGTCAGTGTCCATTAAAAGAGGGGCGACGCATTATTCATACCAGCCGTTCACGGCAGTCAGTGCTCGCTCGTATTATCTGGACAGTGCCGCCCCCGAGATCGATTAAAAACCGACCCCACACCCGCTGGAAGTACTGAACCGTGATCTCTGGGTGTGTGCGCGTGATGATGCGTGACGCAGACAGCTGCAGTATGTACACACCGGGAAAAAAAAAAACACCCAAGCTAGCGTAACCTTCGTGCGAAACTCCCTAAATGTTGAGCGAAAACGTCCAGCGCGATGCATGTCTCTATATGGAAAGACTTCGACGAGACGTTTTCCGGAGGCGATCATCTTCGTTGTGCATACTTAGTATGCCTCTCTTGTTCTGGAGAAAAACCCACTCGAAGGTCCACCCCAGGAGTTTGCGCTACCTTCGCCCTGTTGTACGGTACAGGACACTACACGTCTTTGTACTGCGGAACTGCTGTACTCGTTGTAGCTGTACCAGCGACACATCACCCGCTTCCCCCTTCAACGAAATGCTCCCTTCTCTTATCATACCGCAGTGCTCGCCCGCGCCCGAGGACGGCCTTCAGGACTCGTGGGAGCAGTGTGGCGGCGAAGGCTGGAGCGGATCGACGGAGTGCTGGTCGGGGGCCTCCTGCGTCGTTCGCAACCAGTGGTATTCGCAGTGCATCCCGCTCGCGGACCTTTCTATCTGCGCTACCCGTCTCATCACGGTTGAAGTTTAACAGGGCACTTTGACCGCAACGAAGGATTGGGACTCGTATACCCTTTTCGACCCTCTGAGTTAAATACCCGGGTATCATACCTGGGTGCTTCGGTCATACCCGAATGGGTACTCGGGTACCCCTAGACCCCACCAGGGGGTACTCGGGTATCACATGGATGCTTACGACATACCCGAGAAGGTGCTTGAGTATTCCTGTAAAACATGGAAGATACCCGGTTACCAATCCTAGATGGTTTCGCCGTGCTTGGGTAGTTGCTCGGGTGCTTTCAGAGTGCACGAACTAAGCATGTTCGCTAAGCATATTTCTGCCTTTCTTTGTGGGTTGAGTGAGGGCGACCAGCCCCCATCAAGCACAGGAAACCGTTTGCTCCCGCCCGTCGCACACAGGGCAAGCTCGTTAACCCCATTTAGAACCCTATGTATTCCCATTTTACGGACAGCGCAGTCTAGTTCTAAGTACTTTGTCCCCAATTGTCCCCAGGACGGGACTGCGGTTCTGAAGGGGTTAAACGAATTACATGATCGCATTCATCTTGTAAGAGCCCGGCTATGAACTACTACTATATAGTATCCTGAGTATGTGCGCCACCTCTGGCAGGGTCTCACAAGTTTTTCAATGCATCAGTCCACGAAGGATGCTCGATCCTTCCTTCTTAAGCGTGGTCGTTTTCACAGCAGCAATCTCTTTCGGCTCTTCTTGAGCTGCTGTTGGAGGTTGTATTTTTTCAGGGGCGTCGGGACGTTCCAGAATAAGTTGCGGCAAGGTGGGGAGGGGGTTGTCACCGATAGTGGAGGGTTGTTGAGGTAGCAGTTTTTTTTTTGGTCGCTGCCAGAAAAAGTGTTAAGTGTCCGGGGAAGGACTCGAAGGACAGCAGTGATGTTTGTGCTGTGCTGGACCGTGTGTGTACGACGGTGTCGGAAAAAGAAAGAGTCGACGGCAAATGCTGTCCTAGGTCTCGCGGTGTGTTGCTAAGGAACTTACGACACCGTGGTAAGGAGCGCATTCTCAGCTCCAGCTAAGGAGGCGGCTCCTGGCGTGCAACACACGGTTACATCTGGCCGTTTGTGTCATACCCTTTGAGCTGAGCTCGCGGTGGGGTTGTAGTGCAGTCGGCTCAGTACGTACTGCACCCCACGTTTTCAAGTAGGGCAGACAGGCTGGTTGCTTTTGAGCCCCGTAAAAATCATGGGTTTCCGAAGACAAGAGTATTTAGTTGAGGACTGCACTGGTGGTGTGTTTGGGGAGGATATGGGCACTGGTGTGGGGACACTGTCTCTGCAATATAAAAGTCCATTCATGATTGTTTGACTTTGGTAGCAAATGCCACAAAAGAGGTGTTTTGTCATGTTTTTTTCTCAATCAAGTATAATATCTCTCTTATCCCAGCTTTTGTCGCTGCCAGGATAGAGTGTATTGGTCCTCCGCCCATGTTTTCAGGGGGGAGATCACTTGCAAAGGGTTTGGGATAGTTCGTCCAGTAGTATACTGTACCAGGGCTGGCTACTGTAATGGCTTCGGAGAGCCAGTCAATTCGAATGAGCGACCCCAAAAAATGGTGTTCCGAGTCGTGCTCCATTCGGAAAAAAGTATTATATTTCCCCTGCCTTTATTTGGAGTGAGTCGACTTTTATTACAATGGGTGCTGTCACGCCTGTAGTTTGTACAGTAGTGGTTTTTTGTAGCGCCTGGTCGAAAACAACCCGACGTGCTCCGTCCTGGCACTGCAGAGGTGTGACGATCTATGGTCATACGAGTAAGGCCAGTCCATGAGATGGTGCACGTTGATACCCTTCCAGGATAGATGGGATTTCGGGCGGAGGGTGTCGCCATTTTTTATTCAGTCATCTCATGCTCACCCCCCCGTGGTCATACGATTACGGTCATACATGAAATCGAGTACATTTCTCCTGTCGAGTACACCCCCCCCTGTTACTTATTCTGCTGTGGAATATATAACTTTTGAGCGGGAGCACCTTCGGCATATGTGCAGAGGTACATGTCGGAGCGGGAAAAGGACGGTCACACAGAACGGCCACTTTCCTGCATTCAGAATCAGCGCTCGGGTGTGGCCCTGCCGAGGATGGTGATAGTCGGCAATGATACTAGTACAGACAGTACACGGGGATTTTTCAGGAGCACATTGCCGTGGTGAGCGGAACCTCTACACGGGGGAAAAGACGAAGCGCATCTTTCACTCCTACTGTAAAGTAGGGAACAGATCGTTTTAGAAAATCA
>JBBMHQ010057688.1:0-16042 GCA_037834295.1 Postelsia palmaeformis
GGTGACGTTGACTTCAGACGCCGGAAGTTGAAGGCCCGCGAAGTCAAACCAGCGGTAGTGCCACGGCAAAGGGTCGGCAAGAGCGTCTTCGTACCAAAACTGTTCAGACTGGTGTTTGAGAAAACCAGAGAACAACATGTAGCGGAGGGCCACCCACTGGCACATCAGTGGAAGTTCCTCCGCGGCGAAGGCTTCCATAGCTCCCTGCGGGCGGTTATGGTGGATTATCAAGTGATAGTATGCGCTCACAGCTACTGGTCGGGGGTCCCTGAACACTGCCATCTGAAGCCGGTCGTCGGCCGTCTGGCAATTAGCTTCTTCCATGCATTGCCTCAAGTCACTGAGGCTCTCAATTCGGGTGCCATTCGCGAACTTGCAGGCATTTCTGCGGGGGGCGTCTCGCACGTTGTCTATTCCAGGTGGATGGTTGTACGGACATCTGTGGTCCAGCGGAAGACCATGTTTATTTTTTTCTGAGAGTTTGACCGTTACCCTGAAGAGCATGTGAACAAAAGGTGGGCACGGGCATGGGCAAGAATGTGGATTGAAAAGGTTAACATAAATGTCAGCGAAGATATCGCTATGAATACGAAATAACTTTCTGCACTGATGACGGGGGTTGATGAAGGTGGGCTGGAAGGCGCCTTGGTCAAGCCAGGCCTACAACACAACAAGAACACAACTCCAACACAATAAATCAGATACCAGGATATTGCTTACGACCATGACATTTTCACAATCATATGTGGAACACAATTGGGATACGTACGGTAATTTATGCGTAACACACTAGAGTAAAAAGTAGGGCAGCCTACCCGATGCAGTCCGACTTGCGCACCGGTCAGTCTATCGCATGCCAGAATGTCTTAGTTCGCCCGTTCTTTGGTAGTGGGATCATATTCCATTACCGGTAGCAAGCATTCTGAAGGAGAGAATGCTCTTGGTCAAAACATTTGAAGCGACATATTCCGTCGCTTCTAGACGGGTGCGAGTCCGGATCGTGTTGGCTTTGGCAGGCTTTTTATTCATCGAAGTGGTCGGGCTTGTTTCTCTAGGGTTGCGACTGATACAGCTGAACGCATCCGGATAGAAACATAGGAAAACGAAATACAATGCTTTGCCGGCATCCCAGGTATATCACGAGTATGGTTTTGTCGATCAACAGGTGTTGAAACTACATCCTTCACGTCTCCAACATGGCCACTACGACGACAGCCACGTCGACTGCCACCACCCGAACCAGACTCTGCCTCTAGTCTCCTTCCCCCGCCAACCTCCCTTGATTCCTTCTCCGGCCGACACTGGGTACGTATGGGTGGGTGACGACTGCTGTTTTCTGTTGTTGCTGGTCTGGTTCGCTGATTTGCTTGACAGAAGGTCTTGGAAACCCGGAAGATAAAATACTGCTTCCTGTAAAGGAAGGGAAAAAGAGGGGGCACCACCTGGACCCTCACCAATACCAACCACCAACCTGAACCACCGCCACCAGACTTCGCGACAACCCCCTCCCCGCGCGCGACCCCCCTCTCTTTCGCTTTCAATCTACGCTAGATGCGTGTGGATGGTGGGTTCGGGTGGGCTACTAGTGATCTGCTGTTCTGCTTCCTGCTTGGGCGACTTCTCATCTACTGCTTGTTTTTAAATTCAGGGAGTATAATGGAAAAATCAGACGGCGGTCGAACGACGAGAGCAAGCCTTATGTATTAACAGTACCTATGTATGTGACAGTGATATAAGAAAAGCACCAATTTCTGTTTAGGTTCAGGGTGAAATACAAAATCGAGCTGGCTCGAGACAAAACATGCAATAGAAAGGTGTGGAATATGTGTTCACGAGGAGACAGTTTCCACATGCTCTGTTTTCGTTGTCTGCTCCTCACGGAAATCCGTGTTCCTTCTGCTTTCTCGAGAGCGTCTCCGA
This sequence comes from Postelsia palmaeformis, assembly GCA_037834295.1. Classification (NCBI taxonomy): domain Eukaryota; class Phaeophyceae; order Laminariales; family Laminariaceae; genus Postelsia; species Postelsia palmaeformis. The sequence continues at coordinate 1,921 of JBBMHQ010057688.1, forward strand.
CAAAAGCAAACGACACAGTACATCTACAGATGTCCATACGGAGAACCACCTGGAGCGATGCGACCGCAGGACGAAATATTAAACGTTACTGTTTGACCTTCCTGTCCACTTCGGTTTACGGTACCCCCCTAGCTAAATAACTTCCGCGGCGTGTCTTTTCAATATGGATATTAGTCCCAGATAGATATGCACACGCCTTTTGAGATATATATAGATACACCGCTAGCTCCTGGGATTGTTGACGGGTCCCTTCTGGGATCGACCAACGGTTCATCGTACCTACAAGTGACCCGAACGTCCGAGGAATGCCTCTCGCCACCTTTTCAACTTGACCGTCACCTGTTTTCTGCCTTCACTCGTACCAATAAGGTGCGCGGCCGGTCTTTCGCGGCAACTTCAGTACAGGCAGTCGTCCACACCAGTTGACGGGGTTGTCGCACTAAGTGACCTCACACGTCAACACAAACTCCCGGATCGCCTACGCAGCGTCGCGAACTCAGTCTTTGCCGAAGATAGCATAGGTCACCTCGAGTGAAAAAGTAGACAGGTGGCCCAGTCTGACTTTCTAGGGTGACAAACAAATTCATGACACACCAACTCCAGTATGACGGCTTGCGTTTCTACTTCCAGTATATATAACGATTTCCTACATTTCATGTTGGCGCTCAATACTGCAGCCATCATATTTTCAGTGCCTAGGATGCCCTTTTGTATTACTATGGTGATGCTACCACATATTCACGGGCACTGCCGCCGGTGCGCATCAGTTGTGGCCATCACGAAACGGTATGACCAGGTAAAAGGATCAGACAGAAGGGCCTTTGTATTATGCCTCTCCCGGAATGTGTAACGCACCTGAGTGTGTCGGCGGCGTTGGCCATGAGCCTCAAAGGCAAAACCATATAACCTTATGCCGTCTCTCAAAGTAAAGTTATTATCGCCATTGTCACTATCCTGCGTCATCATTCTCATATCGGTAAGACATCATTATATCCGGCGTTGAGGGGTCTGACTTTCGTGATAGTGATCGATCATAACTCCGACTGGATACGGCACGCACTCGACCCTTGTCGGTGCAACGCTTGAACCAGCGTCTCCCTGGGATGAATATTTAGCACGGACACTATGGTGGTACGAGATGTGTGATGCGCGTGTTCGATATTCTACCCGTCGACATCCAGCACACTCAGTTCCCGTGCTGACTCTATATCTAAGTCTTAGGGTTAGGTATCGAAGGTACGACGCAGCGAATATACAAAATTGATGTGAAAAAGAAAAATGCACCTAGAGTATACGGATGATACGAAGGGGGCCTGAGTTGAACAACCATCATGGTGCTGGTACGGGTGAACGATGTTCCACGCGTATGGCGGGATGTAGAAGTATTGGCGGCGACTATCGAGGAATGTGTGTTCAGATTTTCTGGGCTGTTGTCGAGGTTCGAGATGCTTTGAAATCGTTGCGTAGCTGTGTACCGCCGGCCGTACGATGAAGGTCACCGTATATTTGTCATAGTGAGACTATCCGGCGCATCGTGCCTATAGCGTCAAAAAATGGGCAACGGCGGTCACACTGAGCATCACTCCCGATAACAGGGAGGTGCAATAAATCAGCACGACGTGCATGGCTATATATTTGTGGCTTGCAGTCAATGTTACCGCATCACTCATGGACGTGCAAAATGCAGGGAGTGGCATAGGATGAAAGTTTATCTGCGTCGGCCATGTCGGTTCGTTTGGGCCCCAATATGGCGCGGAGCGATTTTCATCCAGTTACCGATTCATGTCTGGTATATATTCTGGCTGAGGTTATCTGCAAAATTATGATATTTGCCCTGGTGCTGTCAGCCGCGACAGGTATGGGACGGTTCCAAATAGTTACCAGGCTACAGTTGCAGCGACATGACGAACGTTGTTTACCCTGTCGAAAAGTCAACCTTAAATTTGCAGTGTACGCGCGATATGACGCGCAATGCCGCGGGCAAAACACTCACTATCACAGGGAGGCATAGTATTCAGAAGCCATGACGAGCCCTAGAAGCACATATGCTTCTTTGGAAGATTATCCATTCAAGGATTTTGAGTTCTACAGTATGCTCCCCCGTAATCGAGAAAAATGTTGTGAGCAAACAATTGAGAACACAGACAATACTGTATAACAGCAGGATAAAGGTACAACTTATCTATAGAAGATCCCCCTGTGCGTCAACATTTGTTGCTCCCAAACATGTCTTGTGTACGTACCTTGTTCATTATCACGGCAAGTACGGCACCCCTCTGGTCTGCTGGTAAACTTTTGAGGCGCGCGCTATATTTCCAAATTTCACCTTTCGACCGTGTTGCAGGAACACTGTGCGTGTCCTACAGCCCGCGCTGGTTCAAAGATCATCATCCGCCCTCGGCCGTCGACTTCCGTCATGTGTAGCTGACAGCTGTTTTCACCTGGTTATGTATGTATGAGGACCGCACACAAGTCAAGCGAAGATGCTGCAGGCATCATGTAGCCATGTCACATCATAAACTTCGTATACTATCTAGACGCAAGATAGGAGCGTCCATAGACCCTGTCTATGTCGAAATCGGAGTTTCTCTCGTGACGCATGTCGGCAAAGCGATGAGACCCAAACCACAGATACATTGAGTGGCATTGATTGCCCTAACGCGGTCGTGACATCACCCCCCCCCCCCTGCACCCAACCGCAATACTACGGATACTGAAACCCTTGCTCACTCCACTTCCTTCGGGTTCACGGCTCCTCATTACTATTAATACTACGACTACTTCTGCTCCTTCGACTACTACTACAATATTGGGAATGACGAGCGCGGCAGATATCTTGAAGTGATTCAACTCCAGTTGAACACTGTACCAACCTACTGCAGTGCTTGGTGTTTTTTATCTGACTGTGTTCCAGCAATAGTAGATATGGGTTTGCATTCACTTTGAAGTGATTCGCGAAAGCGCAAAAACGTTGTCCTGTGGCTTCCTGTAGGTATGAATGAGTACGTAGGCGAGTGAGTGGGCATCTGGGCGTGTCGGTTGGTGCGTGGACTAAATGGTCTCACCACCAACAACACCGACAACATCAACAAACAACCTCCAACATTTCACTATTGACCAACGTGAGTCAGCGCAAAAAAACATTTGGAGGGTTAGTGGGCGGGGAGTGGGGTGGGCGTACTTTCATATATGATCGAATGTCTTCCTGAGGGCCAGTATGAACGAGGATTTGTTTTTCGTGGCTCAAACACATGCTTTTTTCTGCTTGGTCGAAAAATGAATCGCAAAGTGAGCGTTTCAGAGTAAAACTAGAAAGTACCAAATTCAACATGTCTTCGGGGACATAAAAGGCTATTTTCATTCGATGTTGTTATTCCATTTGGGGCGTTTGTCCAACCCTACGTGGTATGTTCCATGAAAAAGCAAGCCACGCAAATTTGATCCGTGTCGTCGACTGCTTAAGAGGCGACGCCCATCATTCCCCAGAGGCAGGGTCAACAAACCAGCCGTGGCGTGAGGTCCGAAAGCTTCTAGACCGCAGCCTCGAACCACACGAGCACCGACCAGGTCCTAATAAAAAACAAGTAACAATCTCCAGGCTGGATATCTTGTTTGAGATAAGGTACTTTATGCACTAATTTCAAGATAACGATTCTCGAATTTCACTAATTTCAAGACAACGATTCTCGAAGTTCATGTGTCGTAAATCCCAGTCCGGATTTCTTATCGGTCTGTTCCTAATAATTTCAAGTGTACTGTTAGTCTATGCTTACGTCCACAGAAAACGCCTCCCGCTTTCTTAAAAGTAAGAAAGAAATGTCAGTTTGGCATGGAGGATCGGTTTTTTATTTAGTTGTCACCATTGAGCAAAGTCTACTATTGGCTAATATGTCAATACATATGGTACTTAGTATAGCAAATTCATTATTTCTTTGCGGTGAATTTCCTTGGTGAGACACCAGCTTCAGTTTCTCACGAGACCAAAGACTTTGCAGAGTTTCTGAGCAATAACTTCTCACTCGTGACACAAAACATGCATTTTCAAAACTCGTACGAGTGACTTTCTTAGCAGCAGGGGGCTGTATGAAGTACTATTTTGATACCGCGCGTGCTTTCAAGTATTTCGAGGTCCAATACTCTAGATAGTGCTTAAAATGCAAGTAATTCAGGGGTAAATACTCTTGATACTGCTTTTCCTTCAAGTATTTCGGGTCCAGCACCCTAGATACTGCTCGTACTCGGAGTATTCCGGGCTTCGATATTCTGGAATACTGCTGTACTCCGAGTATTTTGGGGTTCGATACTTATAATACTTTCCGGACTTGAGGTATTTGTAGATCCTGTACTGCCCGTACTTTGAGCACTCGGAGGGATTCGGCATTTCGTACTGCGAATACTTCAATACTCGGAGTATGTCAGAGTTTTATATTCCGAGGTACGAGTAGTAGTCAGAGTATTTTAGGGTTCTATACTCCAACGTACTCCGGGCTAGAGTATTCCTCGGAGTATTTCAGTCGGATGATGAAGTATTTCTGGGTTTGATACGCGCGATACTGGGAGTACTCCGAGTAATTCAGATGTCTGTACTCCGGGCACTGCTCATACTCGACTTAAAGTACTGATCATACTCGCAGTACTCGGAGTGTTTGGGCCTTCAGTATTGATCATACTCCAAGTGCTCCGAGTATCAGGCCACCAGTACTCTAATACTCGAAGTACTGGAATTATGAAAAATACTCGATACTCAGAGTATACTCGGAGTATCGAGTATACTCGAAGTTTCTTTGGATTGTTGGTTCGACGAAGTGTACGCACGGATGATGATTGCTACGGTGCATTTTATGATATCGAGAAATCGAACGTTTTCGAGCCGCGAACATTGTCGGTACAAGCCCAACAAACGTCAAACCAGCTGCTACACAGGTGATGTAGGGCAAGTTTTGAAATCGCAAAAAGCTGTTTAGGAACATTTTGATTCTTACTGGTATTCAAGTAGTAGTGGAGCTCGAGCAGGGTGCCAGCAACAGCATCATACGATGGCGAAACAACAGAAGGAGGAACAGCAGCAGCAGCAGCAGCGTCAAGCCGAGTGGTGAAAATCGATGAGGATCAAACGAAGCCGGCACGAGCAAACGTAAACCGACGGAGGATAATAAACGAAGCACGCATACGCGTCATACATCCGCTCCCGCTAGGAGAACCAGCATCGTTCGCACCGTGAAAAAGTGTCTCGCAACAGCGAAGAAAGTCGACCGGAACCAAGCAAAAAACGCACGAGAGGCACGGCTGTGAAATAGAGATGGAAGGGTACAGAACTAACTGTCTGGAGAATACGGCTTAATTCGTCTCTCGCGACCAGGTTAATAGTTGCGAGGCAGACAGGCAGACGCGGCCAACTCATTGGCCGACTTCGCGCCCGGTTTAAGGTCTAGTCAGATGTCGTATGCCTTCGGTCAACTTTTGAACAGGTAAACGCATCCGGCCAGTTCGTTCGTGAATCTGTGCGTTGCGACGATAGTCGGTTTTTGTTGTCTCACCACAGGTGCTGCAGGCAGGCTTCTTCCTTCCCCTACTGTATGCAGTTGAGCTGTCTATGCCCGGGCAAGGTCTTCCGGAACTCATCATCATCGCCACGGGCCACTTACCACGCGGTGTAGTGAGCGTCGCTCATCATCCTTTCTATACGGGAGGTGAAGTCGGTTGCTCACTGTAGCTGTGAAAAATAAAAATTGCAGCGGGTTTTTTATATGTAACGGCAAAGTACGATCTTGACCAACAACGCGGCGGAACAAGCAAGCTTTGTCAGGGGAGATGCATTTTCGTGTCAAGCGTGCATGATTGTGTGTGTACAGCAGTGTGCTGTGGACGAAGGAGATCGGGAGAGTTATTTAAAAAATGGGTGTTTTTACAGAGCTATAGAGGAAGGTACTGCTTTCTTGTCTGCAATAGCCCACAGCGCGGCGTATTAAGTGTGCAATAGAAGGCAGAAAAGATTGCGTGAACCCCTCGGTAGTTCGGAAGACTCATTTTTCGATGAGCATCGGGTGAAGTGACGGTAAATGACGAGGACCGAATGTTCAAAGCGCAGGAGGGCAGGAACATATGCGTGTTTCGAAGATGACGTTGCAAAGGACAATAACTTGGAACGTTGCACGAAGGAAGCTTGCAGAAGGTAATTTCGGAGTAGCATATGATAGATACATTTCTTTTACGTTGCACGAAAGGAGCTTACAAGAGAGGTGGATTCGAAGTACGTGAGGTTTACATTTCTAAAATATGTAACTTTGGTATCAGAGACAAAACTAGAATGCAGTTATGAATTAGGCATCACGCTGTCTATATATAATTAACATATGGTCCCTTGTAATAAGGATTGTTAAGCCGTCATTTCTGGAGATTTTAGCTATCTCTGAAACTCAAAAATCAGAACCATCTATCATGGGACAAGAAACCATCCAGCTGCTTGCGTCTCAGTATTTAAACGGGGGCCAAAATCAGTGAATCTGCTCAGATCAAATATTACAGGAAATAATTGAGCCGTGAACTCTGGCGATATTTCTGTGGTTTCGAGGCGCCGAAAAATTGCGTGTGACAAGTAAGAACCATCTTATTTGCTTATGATTTTGAAAATTGATGTTGTATACGTAGCGTTGGTAGATCTTCTTTGTGTCGAAAGAATCAAAGCCAACGGCCGCCGCGCCGCAACGAGCGCATTCTCGGTACCCATATACGGGTTGGTTCTAGCCGATGACGTCGAATCGGCATTGCTGCTGCCGGTCGTGCTACTGCTGGTGTTTCTACGTCGAATCGCCATCGCTGCTGTCATTGCCGTTACTGCTGCTGCTATCGCTTCCATGTGAGAGTGAAGCCATATATTACACGAGCACTGCGCCCGTAGGTACAGCTCGACGCGAGCCTGATCCTTCGGCATTGGTGATGGAAATACTCGACAAATGGGCAGTACCACTGTTGCTGTAGTGAAAGTGGACGAAATGTAACTAGCTGTCAGTTCGTGGAGGCTGAAAGAGAACACTCAGAGCCGGGCCCAATTCTGAGAGCATTCGCTGAGTTTTGTTCCTTCTGGAGACTAAGACCTAATATATGGAACACTTCCTGTCCCGACATATTCTATATTTTCAGGTGGCTTCGATTTGTGGGCATCAGAGATCTCTGAAAACTCTAAAGTAGATGGCTAAACGAATTTCCATAATCATGATGGACTCTCAGTATTGACTATCCACCTGGTATAGCCGTTTTTGTGCGATTCAGATTTTGAGTTTCGATATAGTTACCCGACGCATTTTCAGCATTACAGTTCGCAAATCGAAACAGTTTTCCCATGGGGAAAGCTCGGATTTATTGCGCATGCAGAGATTTGAGCAAACGCCGGGACAGAGTTTTATGATATGGCGCCACCCAGAGACACGAGGAGTGGGGTGCATTGGGCGCAGGACCCAGACGCCCGAGTCCACGCTGACTGCCCCTGATCTGGCGGCGAAAAGACAGCCCAAGTATGCCACGTAGAGTCAACCTGCTTTGGGTACTTCATACCTGGTATTTCACAATGTGACTGACTTCGTCTACTGCGGTAGTTTACGAGTACATATCCACTAAGCGGTGCGCGCCGAGTGCGTTTCTCTCGATCCCTAGGCCCGGCCTGTGCCGGCGGACTTTAGCCTGGCCACGGAGAGACGCGCCGCGTGCCGACTGCGCGTCGGGTGCGAAGTAACGTCGCTATCCTGCTGTGCTGTGTGTCACCATCCAGCTCATCGATAATTATGCTGCTGCTTGCTGTCATGGATACCATCTTGAATTTAGAGTCCATGCCATGTTTTGGTTCGAAAAGCAGAGCGGCCCAAGTCGTCGGGCTTCGTGCCAAAGTCTGCCGACCTGGTTCATTGAATTCTAAACTCGGAAAAATACGGTCGGATTTGCATATATATTTTTATATATACGGACTGCATATGTATGCAGATGATTTCAGTTCTTCGGATCGTACTACAAAATATTAACCTCCAAATCGAACCGCGCAGAAAACATCTACGAGCACATACCGGTATTTTTTTGCGAAAAAAAATGTTCCTTGAAACACTGAGCACGCTATATCTATTGCTGACGATAGAGAACACTTCAGCGAGCAAAGTCTTCAGGGGCGTTAAGGTATTGATTATAGCTGGCCCGAGATCGGTTGGTGGTTGCACGGGCGCCTTGCGGGTTGCATGTTGATCAAGTGTGTCAGATGTCTTTTGTTACTGCTTCGTGAAGTGTCACGACATCTTTCGAGTCTCGAACACCAAACGAAGAGGGGTTTCCACTACAACAGTACAGTAAGAGTACGAATGCCTCACGTGTGAAGCCGTCGGTACAGCCCGCCACTACTCTCTGATGCCGGAGATGGAAGTCCATGCGATCGTACCAAAAACAACCGCCTTGTTGCACAGCAAACGACGTTTCTCACCGAACAGCCGTTTGAGGTAGTCGCACGTATGATCAAGCGCTCCCATTGCCCAGTCGTAGGACATGCCTGTGCCGCTCTTCGGTTCTCCGCGCAGTTGAATGGCAACGTGTTGGGTCATCTTCTTCCCTTCCCCAGTGTTCTTTAGCTTGCGGAAAAGTAACTCGCATGGCATGCATGTCTCTTCTGAAAAAATGTCCTTGTTTTCTCCTATCGAAAGACGACGCAGCGTAGAGGCCGTGGTGAGGCAGGCGGTGCACCACACCAGAGAAAATAGCGTCTTCATTTGCAGTCAGCGCGCGTGTCAAGAGATTCGGACGCCTTTCTTCCTGTTGAGCTGGAGACTAACTTCCTAGACCACGGCACCTATGTGTGTGCCCTGTACCCGTTTAGCAGCGGTGGAGATTGGGACTGGGTTGTCCTGAAAAGATCGCGATCTTTGAGAAAATCTCGATGAGATCGGTTATCAGCGGTTTCGTTCGACAGATATCATGTTTTTGAGGACGCCTTTAGGACTGCAGTCCCGTTTTGGGGGCAAACTACTTTAAATTTATGTCGTTTGTCCCTCAAACGAGACTGCGGTTCTAAAAGTGGCCGCGCCCGATGAGTTATAACCAAGTGATAAACACTCTGAATTCAATATCGTGCTCAGAGAATTTATGTTACGTTTCGCGAACCTTGGGGGCCTTCGCCATTGGGGGACATAATGTTGCTCTCTAAAGCTTGGCCGTCGTCCCGGCCCAGCTCTGCTCTCTCCCGTCTCGTCTCCTCTGCTGGTACGAACGATGTAGTGGGAAAAATCGCATGCTGGCTCCATCCTAGGCCAAAACTTCACTGAAGGATGGCTGGCCCGACCGGCCGAAGCGAGAAACGAGCTCAAGCCGGAGAGTTCGAAGGAAGGAGTGGATGAGCCTAGAGGCTGGCAGATGAATGACCCAAAGCCTGGCATTAGAGTGTGACTTCGAGCACATTGCCACACTAGAGAGACGGAGTGGCGAGCCTACGTCTCTCGTGGGAAGCGCCAGGCAGCCATCGTCGCCGCAATCGACACACAGAATGCAGGTGACGCTGTCGGAGAGTGCTGATTGCTGTGTGCTGTTAATGAGTAGGACGAGTAAAGCTGCAACAACAGGTATATACGTACCTGGTACATGATGCCTGGTACTTCTCTGTACATATATATATATATATAAATAAAAGCGGTTGGTGCAGAAGGTTATACTGAACATGAAAACAAGGCTGCAGTATTAACAGTAGACTTACCAGCTTTATGTATTGTATCATATGTATGATAAGACCCCCGTGGCAGGTGATGTGAAGCCACAGCAACACTATACAGTATAGTACGAGTAGCAACAGCACTGCTGTAGATCAGCATGCTGCTACCGCTTCTCGTTCTACTGCTGTATATAGTATGTACCTGGTATATATACCAGTGTGTATGCATTCATGTATTCTACTATTAATAGTGTAGGTGCAACATACCAGGATAATCCGTACTATTAATACTACTGCTGTACGTGGGGCTGGGCCCTGGTCCTGTATGTACTGCCAGTACTACTGCACTGGCAGTACTACTGTACTGGCTGAGGGGGCTGCTAGGGTGACAGTATTTTGACTTTTCACTTATTACGTCCTACAATGACGCCTTATTAAATAACGGAAATCCATATAACAAAGCACAGCGTGAAGCGCAGAGAGGGCACGCGGAACGGCTAGAGAGGGGATACAGAAAGACAGGGAGGGAAACCGTAAGCACGATGGATGAAGCCGCCTCAACCACTGATGGCTTGGGCTGTGCGGATCCTGACGGTGCACCTGGAGCCGACCACTGATGGCTTGGGCTGTGCGGATCCTGACGGTGCACCTGGAGCCGAGCCCTTGGTGGAGTCGAGCCCTTGGTGGAGTCGAGCCCCGTTATCGCGAGGCATGGTGGCGGTTGCCGCGCGGGCCGCTACGGAACCATCCGTGGCATGCCATGGCGCCCCCCACGGCATGCCATGAAATGCTTTGCCACACAAACGCCGTGGGGATGTCATGGTACGCGACGGCTGTTATCATGGTCATGCCACGCCACAATCCCGATAGTAGTGTAGAACCCTGGTAACTGGTGCTGCGGCTGCTACTGCTGTTGCTGATGTGGAGGTTGTATCGGTTCCCAATCGAGAAGAGAGTCGGGACCGGCTGAAGCAGTCACAGCGGGAAGCAGATCGCGGGAAGCGAAGCGCACAAGGCTTGAGGCAGCGCGAAGGAGAATCTTGAGTAAATATAATGTTTGGAACAATATGAATGGATATGTTCGCGAATATTTACGTTTCTGAGGCCGCGATTTCGTGAACTGTAGCGATTCGGTATCGCTGTTTAAACAAGATGTATTTGACCCCGTGTCCCACCAATTCGGTGCCGAGGCTGCGTGCTGCAGTGTGCCGTATTTCCGTTCTCCCGCACACTCCTGTCCATCATACGCTTCGCTCGCTTTTTTCGTTTTGTAAATGAAATCTATTGCTCGGTCAATCTGCCACCAAATTGCATTTGAAATAGTCCAAAAAGCACCGTACCTGATATGTTTTATCTCTATTACTAGTGGAGCCAAAACTTGTAAAAACGTGCCGGCAGGGCGCCTCCAGCGGGCCCCTCCTTCGGGGGCGCCTCCGGTGGGTCCCCCTCACCAGCCGGGGGGGGTAGGGGGATCGCGGCTTCGCCGCGACCACAAGTGCACTGTTCACGTCCAATGTACTGACGTATGACGCAGTCAGTACATGCTATACTGGCTACAGCTATCAGGGTCCAGCCCTAGCTTTACGACTACCAAGTAAGTCTACAAACAGCAGTACGAGCACGACTAGACTACAGCCGTGTCTGGTATAAAACAAGGGTGTAGACCCCACTCCGTACAAATGCCAGAAGATTCCAAGTACCATGTATTGATATCCTCTTGTAGGACGCAAAATAACACACACACTCGAATTAAGCCGAACCGATTTTCTCGAAAATAACATGGCGAGCAGAACTTACGATGAATAATGCACTCTGTGGAAACTTGTCGACAAGCAGGTAGACATAATACCATCAACAATCGGGCTGGGTACTAGCTGACTCAGTCAGTAACGATAGTACTTCTGTCGTCAAAATCACACTCAAAAATTACACTCAGTAGACTAGGTTGCAGCAGTATACTGGCCAGGGGTGGTCGCGGTTGTCAACGCGGAAAATATCTCGAAGCATGTCGCAAAAAATGCACGCACCGTGTGCCGATGATGTGGCGATCTGACGGGAAAATTGCAGAAAGGTATGAGCTCCCTCTTTCACCTATTCCATGTTCCGTCTCCCTCCGATGTTTTCTGTCTTCCCGGGACGTTCCTGGTGGGTGTGCGATAATATCGCGTATTTCTGGGCCGTACCCAACAATAGAAATGTCTACTGGTGATTATACTAGCCGGGTCAGTACGCAGATTACTGTCACCAGTCGTAGCAGGTTGCTGCAAGTTATCTCCAAGTTATCTGCAAGTGCCTAGCACTAATCATGGAAGCACCGCTCGGCATTTGCACTCTCCCCGGTGCCGAATAAAAAACAGTTTCGATAATTCGTCCTAGAGGTACGTGTTATGTGTAGGATAATACGGCACACTGTAGTTGCTGCAGTTCACCCGAGGTCCCTGGAACATGAACCGACTGTATTGTCTCGATAATTTTGATGCTTACGTACAATATAGGCGGTAACTTACGGTCTCGGCAGGTGCCATGTACAGTAGCACTCTCGAGATATTTCACTCCCTTAGGATTATCGCGGCCATTTCCCCCCAGACAAGGGCAATACACAACGAGAATAGCGGTCATGGACGTACCTCGTGGAAGTCGTTTTATTAGTAATACGTTTTATCTCCGACAGCATAGCGTAGGTGCGATTCCAATTTAGACTGAACATAGACGCATCGATCGGTGTTTACACGCTCCTCGTTGCCAATAATTATGATGGGAAATTCGTCTGAGGGGGTGTGATATCTTGCTTGTTATCACGCGAATCGGACAAGATACTTCCTTACTACAACGACTGTTCGAAAACATTCGTCGAATACAACACATTACAACGGCAACAATAGCAGCGCAGCGGTACATGATATAATTTCGCGATGGATGTATCTGAAAGACGCATCCTGACGTAGAGTATCGGCCTGCCTCGCCATCGAACCATGCTGGGGCCCCCATCCATGCAGGTCTGTACTTGTTGATGAAATGCGCAACCTTGACTCCGTTTTCAACCCAACCTCAGACCTTCGCAAAGGTCGAATAATACTCACTGTTCCCAAGATAAGATGCAGAAAACGTCATGCCACCAATTGTGTGATTCTCCGAAAGCTCGAGAACAAACAGCACCGTAGTAAAAGTACTACAAACAGGCTCCTCCGGCGAAGTAGCACCAAATTTGAGTCCACGTACGCAAAGAAAATCGGGAGCTCACAAGGTGCTTCTACCTTCCAAAGAACCTTGGTTCAAGGTTGCGGTCAGACGTAATGACGAAATAAATGTAAGGCGAGATCAGTCTGACGCGTTCTACGATCGGGGTAGTACATCTGTGCTAAAATATTTTCTAACCTCAAACCCACATCGTGGTATTGTCAATCTTGTTTCGAAAATAAAGGTTCCCGAATACTTGTGCCATGGGAGTATGACTTCAGCTGGGGGTCAACGTCAACGAGTATGACAAGTCCGATGGAAGGGTTTCCCTTGTACACTTCCCGACCGGCAGCCTGTCATGTCAAAGGACGGCCCACAGTGTTTTTGATTTCCAACCGAACGTAACGCTGAAGGAAGGTGCGGAGCCAAGCCGGGCTACAGATGAGATTCGACACGCAATGCCAGGGGCGTTAGGCCTCTCGATGAAGTGGGAGGCGGCAGCTCAGTGCTTGTGGGACGAAACGTTGGCAAGTAGCATCCGGATATCCTTGTTGGAGGCGGAAAACTGCCGCATGAAGGAGGAGCTGGCGGCCGGTCACCGGAGCATGCAGGAAACCCGGGAAGCGTACAGTGATAAGCAGGGAGGGGGGTCTGGGGATCGACGCCGAGGGTCGGCCATTGACTACACCACCTTGGCCGGGCTGGACCCGGTACATCGGCGGAGCCTCTGTGGTTTACCCGGCCAGAAGCCACTACAGGTGGGATGTTTTGGCGTCGCCTTGGTGTCTGCACTACAGAAGACACAACATAATTTTTTTTGTAACACGCATAAACATGACGCTCGGTTGCGCCTCTGTCGGACATTACAATAGACCCGAAAAGGTCCAATTTCATAGCGCCCCCCCCCCCCCCTGCCCCCCTTTTTGTTCGCTTCAATTTCATAACAAAAACAAATACCGGCGCCCACGAACATTCAGGCTTTGTACCGTATGGTCAATTATTCTGGCGCCGCGGAGCACATGGTTTTTTATGGCGGTGGGGGGGACGCGGATGGAGACAAACGGATACTAAGGCGGAAGAAGGTCTTTCGGGGCGTTAATGGCCTTTTCTTCAAGTTGTTTATTTTGCGAACTGGTGTCCCGATAGCTGTTGCTTCGTCTCTATTCGGCGTCAACGAGACGACTGGTGGACGCGGGTTTGTGACCTGGCTGAAGTTCTTGGCTGGAGCCTTGCGGCCTTTCGTGCGTCTACCTCGTGTGGACGAAGTGGAGC
>JBBMHQ010057699.1:0-16037 GCA_037834295.1 Postelsia palmaeformis
AAATAGGAAAACCGCACCGAACCGCACCGTAGGATTTCAAATATAACCGAACCGCACCGTAGAGTTCCCGACATCTAAAAAGCGCACCGAACCGCACCGTAGCATTTACGATGTCTTGAAACCGCACCAACCCGCACCGTAGGATATACCACAGCACCGAACCGCGCCGTAGGGTTCACACATTATCTGAAAACCACACAGAACCGCACCGTAAGATTCCTTATTTGAAACCGCACCGAACCGCATCGTAGGAATGCCAATCAAAACCGAACCGCACCGTGTGCGTCAGGATACGGTGCCAAACCCCGTTAGATCGGTTATTCAACGGTGCGGTTAACTTGAAACCGTAGAAAAACCGCCGTTCCATCGGCCGTGGAACGGTGCAATATGGTCACGGTTTTCCACGGCTCATGACTGTTTCTGCACGGTTCCGTGTCAAGCGTATTCCCGCTGGCTTGGTTGATCTTACGGTATTTCATATTATGAATATTTTTGTGGACAACTAAGAGTTAAGTTGTTTAGATATATGTATATATTTCTTGTAAATTGTACCAGGTATACTATAACTCTCCGGGAAGTACACCTGCCGGAAAATATATACCTCGAAGTATGAAAATGGGAAAAACATGAAAATATCGGGAAAAAATGGGATATCTGTAAATACTGAAGGTTTTATCAGAAACGTCAGTCTTGGAGTGTCTGCGCAAAACATTTTTGTGTATCAAGATTTTTCGGAACAAAAAAAACGCTTGCAGCAGCAGCAGCGCTTTTGCAGCACTCAACGAGCATAACAGCAGTACCTACCTGCAGCACAGCAGCAGCAGCAGCAGCAGCGAGTTGCAGAAGCAGTCAGCACCGGCAAGCACCAACAGGCAGACGTGCGATCTTACTTGCGCTCCTCGACACTCGTTGTGCAAGCAACGCCGCCACAACGAAAAGAGCGGCCCTCTTTCTCCTCCGTTGTCCGCTCTGCCCGAAAATGGGTCGGAGCGGCGAAGATCATAGGAGGGGCGCGTGGTGGCAAGGGTGCGCGCGCGCTTGCAGCAGCAGCAGCCGAAAGCAGTAGTAGCGCCTGCAACAGCGCTTGCAGCAGCGCTTGCTTGAGGTGGCTCTCTTGCTTGCAAGAGCCCTTGCTTGCAGCAGAGCTTGCTTGTGTAGCAGCGCTCGCTTGCAACAGATAAATAAATCAAAAATAAAAAGAGCTTGCGTTAGTTGGTGCCCCGAGAAAAAATCTGAGAACCGTATGAAACCGCGGTTTTGTACGGTTCATTCATACGATGTATCGTAGAGAAACATCGGTTTCGTTAGTGCCCCGGTAAAAAGCCTGAGGACCGTCCGAAACCGCGGTCTTGTTCGGTTTTTATATACGGTGCACCGGAGAGAAAAGCGTGTGTTTTGTACGGTTTTCTCTACGGGGATTGGAACCGCGCCGTAGAAAAACCGATTGAACGGGGAACCGAACCGGAGCGGACCGAATGATATATCACAAAACCGCACTGCACCGTCAGATTTCCGGTTTTCTAAAACCGCACCGAACCGCACCGTAAGATTTCCGATTTTCGAAAATCTCACCGAACCGCACCGTAGGATTAATCATGAAACCAAACCACACCGTAGGATTCACAAGATTTGAAAACCGCACCGAAGTGCACCGTAGGATTTCCGATTTTAGAAAACCGCGCCGAACCGTACCGTAGAATATATCACAAAACCAAACCGCACCGTAGGATTTACAACACCTGAAAACCGCACCGAACCGCACCGTAAGATTTCCGATTTTAGAAAACCGCACCAACCCGGACCGTAGGATTTTCGATTCGAAAAAACCGCACCGTGCACGGACGGGTAACCGTAAAGATCCCTGGATATTTTGATATTTTGCTGCAGATTCAGCAGCAGAATGGACGGAGGGTCTTCTGACTGCATCTCAGATATCATCGTACCTGGTAGAACACTCTACACTCTATTCGGCATCAGTATTAATAGCATCTCTCGCAGTCACAATGGCTGCGCGTTTTGCTTGAAGTTCACAATTCCATAGCTCTGTGATGAAGCTTGTGTGTTCCCCCCTTGTTGCCATGGGTCCTTAGTTATACCTGGTATCATAGTATATGTGTTCCTCATATTCACCGTGCACCATTGCTTCTACCCAACGACACCAGTATTGTCCGCCCTGACCCTTTATCCTGCAGAAATGCAAATTCCATGGCGGACTATTTACACGAGATGAAATAAGAGTGTTCGCACTTGTAGCATGGTGAGCGAATGAAAGGTCAACGTACCGGGTAAGATAATACAACAAAACACCCATCAGTACCAAACAAATGTGAACTAAAAGACAGCACATAAAAACCAAAAGGAATCCTGAAACTAGACATAGTCCAGATGACGTAAGACCATTTACAAGGCTAAATACAAACGCGCACGTGCTGCATATGTTACACGGGCGAAGAAACGCGAACAAGATAGAAGAGAGAAAGCGGTCCGACGTAAGGTGGAGAGAAATAAAGAACGAGACGAAGAGAGAAACACGGCAAACAGCAAGAGTATCGTTCTCAAGCCGGCGATGGTAGCATAGGCTCCCGTCTCTGCTACAAAGCCGAACCGGGGACTTCGCCGCAATATCTGCCTTGCCCTTTGCCGTGTCCTTCCTATTCTCGCTGACAGGGGTGTCAGCTACTGCCAGTACCGCCGTTGTCGGGCACTCTCCAGTGAATGAATCAACAGAAACCTAAACTAACTGGTATTGACAGTTAGAATTCGGGACTAACTGTAGTAACACGGGTTTTACCTAGTAATCGAACCGGTACCTTGCCACACGATGTACCATTTCGCTTCTGCGAGCGGTATCAGTACGGCTGCTGGCTACCCCCCCCCTGTTTCCCTTGTCGCCAGCTACTCTTGGCGTCCTGTTCAGCGTGGCGTAGCCAGCTCTTCTGCGCCTTGTTCCTGTGCCATCTCGCCGTGAAATAGTCCGCCCCGTCGGCGACTCCCCGATACCACTTCTCACTCTTCTCAACCATCGTGGGCCATAACACTGTATCTACTCCAAACAGCGAAGCGGAGCTTTTAGTGGATCCCTCGCTGGCTTGCAACATCATGAGGTCGTCTGCTGTACGTTGGACCCGGTCGGCCTGGTCTAGGATTGTATGAGCAGAGAGATTGGAACGTGCTCAATATCCGAAAGCGCCCCGCGCTGGACTCGGATGGGTTATACTCGCACTGCACTACACCCCCTAGTGTCCAAGTTCAGCGGCCAACACTCACTCGAACCCCGCTCCCCCCTCTACTTATATTAACGCACGGTAGACTGCGCACTGTAGACTGCGATGTTTCTAGTCTACGTGTTGCCTGGTTTCGCTGACTTGATGTTCGGTTATTTTGTTGTCTGGCCAAAGGTCGGCGGTCACCGTGTCTTAACCACAACCGATTGAGTTAGCATTGTTTTTGCTTGTCTGTCCCCTTTTTATTTTCGGCAGGAGGCACACCGACCGGGCATCTCGTTGTCACCGTCATTGACTTCGTCTCCGAGCAGACATAGACAGACTTCAACAGAGATCGGCGAAGATGTTGGGCTGCTCCTGGTTCGGCTTCTGGCGGCGGCGTCTTGCCGTGAGTATGATGAGTATGCAGAGAATGCCGTGCCACTAATATTTACAGCAGTGCGCTTGCTTTGACACTCGTGTGTGCGGTTGTCATTGTGCTGTTGGACCTCCGTGCCCCGCCCCATCCCGACTGACGACGCTTCGTAGGCCCGAAAGCTATGAATGCAGCTGTGACTAGACCAGAGAGCATTGAGAGAACATTTTGTGAGTATATCAAGGTCAATGAGCACTGTTTGTTCCCAGCTCAGGTCGTACTACAGGCAATATGAGTACGACTACAGGAGGTTTTGCCCTCACTGCCCTTCACTAAAAGCCGTGGTCACAGGTGTCCTGCCATCTCCCGCCCGGTACATGCGTGCCTTCCTATACATCGCTCAACGGGTTCAGCATTCCTACTGCTCGTCGATTTGCACCAATGTTTGGCAATTCCCGCTGTCGCACATTCGGGGACGGATTAAAACTCGAAACATATCCTATGCTCGAGTATACCAGCCGAGATTCGAACCCTCTTTGATAGCACCACCTGCCGCCAAGCCATCAAGGTTGGCAACCTACTGCTGACCCATAGTCGATGCAGTTACAGATGGCTGTATGAAAATTGTTGTCGCTAGGATCTTGCGCAGTAGGATAGCTGTAACCTTCGCTAACTTGTGTGCAATGGTGTTGGGCGGACCGTACAGAGCCTATACAGCAGGAATACACCGTATGCGTAGCAGCCGCGACAGCTCTGCGTGCCTGTACATTCGGTGCTGGTTCTGTTGCTGCATGTTGACGGCTCTGCGCAACTTGGAGCTTCGGATCGTCGTAGATGTCGACGAAGTAAGGAATCGCTGTCGTAGAACAAAACGAGGTCGGGCGGAGATTTACTCTACGGCGACGTTAAAATAAGCCCCCTTTTGTCTCGCGCCGTCGTTCGCTCGTTTTCAATACACAGTATATGTTAATAGTAGCATTGCAGTTCTATTGTTGTATTGATATTTCAAGTCTGCATTCACGCGTACATGTGCGATGCATCAGGGGAATTTTCGTTGCGACGATATGACGATATGGCAGCCTATATCATGTATCATGTATCACCGAGCAATGGCATGTATCATCGTCACAAGACCCGCTCAGGCCGCCTATCCAACATAAGGTTCTGTCACTTGACAGCACTGCCGTTAACATCGCGTCGCACTGCAAATATTGTGTTGGCAATGTTTCGCCAACATAGGCACTCGGTGCGAATGTAAGTGGAAAAATACCAAGTACCATGTTCGAGGTACCATACATCGTATGATACTGCACCGTTACCGACGATGCTACGGTTTGCGTGTATATTTTTGTGCAATACCGTTTTGGCAGGCCCCCCTTCAAGTGCGGCAAACGCCCCCTCTCGTCAGGTACCGCAAGTACCACGAACTCGGTGAGTCTTTCGCGGTCACACATGTGGCCAATTACCTTCAACCATCTACTAACTTTGATCATCCAGTCACATCTTGATTGCCGCCTCTGCCCCGTACATTAGATTCAGCAGCACTGTACGAGGGTACGTGCGGGTTCTTAGTAGTCGGGCGTAGCTGCTGTGTGTGCGCTGCCCAAAGAAAGGCGAAGTCCTCGCCGGCGCAGAAGAATACTGGTCAAGCTCGCAGCGTTTTATTGGTTGTGTTTTTCTGCTCCGGTAGCTCTAGTAGGCCAGCACCACAGAATGCTCTAACCATCGCACGATGATATTGTTATATATTCACCCTGGAGTGAGTTTGTGCCGATTGTCACGTTTCCACGTGTTTTGTGTGTCTATCGACCCTTCGGCACATGGCCTGTACTATTTTGTACTGTTCGTGCTAATTTGTACTAGCTGTGCCAAAATGTTTTACAACAATGCCATGCTCCCCGCAGAAAGGTGCCACTGGCCGGGCCTGAGTGTCCAAATCGCCGGGGCCATCCAGTAGTGTATACGACGGGCCCCAGCTAAATAGTATGTTAGGTAATGCACACAAACTCCTCGTTGAGTATCAAGTGCATGTATACATTTCAACATTTTGATTATTATTATTATGCTTGCCATCCGACAATGTGTAGTGGTGTTCTAAAAAATTTTTTTTTTCGAGGTTTGGCCACGTCGCATACACGGCTCGAGCCATCAGAACCGTGTACGGCGAGTGAGTCACTGTTGTTTTAACTGCATGCGGACTCTTGCGCAGAACGCCAACTCCGTCTTCATCGCGAAGCGCAGGTGCGTGGTTGTACGTGGGTATCCTTTCAGTCCATGTCACCCAGGTCACTATGTCGCTTTAGCCTGTCAAATGTTACCGGTATGAAATTGACAATTGACACTGCATCACCGCCTTCTCTTTGAGCCAGCCTCTGATATTGCACTATATATACTATCTGTGCGCTCGTTGCTTCGTCCGGCCCGCCCCAAAATGATGGCACGTCCTGCGTCTCTAGCTCGCCATGAAGGGGTGGGCTTCGCTGCAGGAACCTGTATCAGTATGTGAGTGAACTTGTAGCAGTTTGTGAGACAAGGCGTATCAGCATGTGATTCAAGCATTCGTCATTATGTGACTGAACTTTTTATCATTATGAGTCGACCGTGGGTGGTGAGTCACCGCGACTCAGCCAGTGTCGTGTCTCGAACAGTACAGTAGTAATGCAAGACCAATATATCATCCACTGAACGACTGGCGTTCGTTCAGTATTGATCGACAAGCTTTGCTGCACAGTAAAGTGTTTGCTCGAGAAAACGGCTCGCGGAGTAACCTATCTGTAACAGGTGGACGTGACGGTGTTCTACTATTAATAGCGTACGGTATACTGTGCGAAGGGATAGAGAAAGCATAGTAAAATAGGATTTTACTCAAGCTTAACGTAAGGAATAAAAATAAATGTTGAGAGATTATTTAACACAAAAAATACTGGATATGCACGTCCGAGTACGACGTCACAGCAGTATACCTGAGATGCAGAAGAATATTGTTTAGCAGCAACTGCAATTCCGTTTTCTCTCCGCTGCATTGCTTATCTTTCACTTCAATTGCTCACAGAAACCTGGTGATGGGGTCGGGGTTTCTAGCGCTACCATCGGCATTCGTGTCGACGGGCCTGGTCCTGGGAACGGCGGTGTTGCTGGTGTGCATGGGACTGCTAAGGGTCAGTGAATATTCTGCGTTGCTGTATTAATCTGTCTTGAAGAACGTTTTGAACGAATCGAAGCTACCGGCTCGAGTCTGAACAGGCAAATCGTGTAGCTGTTGTTCGGCGCAACCTCCATGATCACAGACCAAAGCATAAGCATGCCAGTTGAGGATTTTTAACACAGCACGCTTTACGTTAACAAGTTGGTGGGGATATCGCAAACAGTCACCTACTGGCAAGACACGGTGAAGGGTCCGACCAGTGCCAATCTACACTGCAACATTGCGTAATCAATATGCGGCCGGCAGCTTGCCTCATGAGATTGTTCCTGTAGAGTGCAGCCGACGCCCGCCTTCTGGAGGCAACATACTATTGATAAAAAGTACAGCGACAACATAAGCGAGAAGCGCGGCCTGAGCCACAGCCAGTCGAGTGCGATTTCGCAGCAGAACGGGTAGTGCTGTGCTGCGCATGTCCCGTACAGTACCAACCATTAAAGTGCGGACGGCTCGAAATTCAACGCCCCTCTCAATCCAGCAGTCCGGACTACCATGTGCGGCTGATGTCGAATGTATGCGGCATATGCTTTCGTCACATGTTCCCTCTCACGTGTTTAAGGGGGTTTCATAACGCTATTTTAGTCCGCCGCTATTACCAAAGCCTCGCCGGCGAAGAGCGACACAACGCACCAAACCCACCTACGGTATTAGCCAACAGCAAAATTGTGGTAATATCACTTACTTTATTGCCCGAGTGGATGTACAGCAGTGGTGGTGTTGTGACTATGTATAGGGCGGAGAGCTTTCACCTCTAAGACGAAGAATCGGCACGGACATTGGGGTGCTGGATGTCGACAGGTAGACACGCCGGTTTAATGTGAATAACACATGCACACAGCACATAGGGATATGAGGTATGGTATAAATGCACCGTGACAAACACTGGAACTTGTGCACTTGTGCACTTGTGCACTTGTGCACTTGTGCACTTGTGCACTTGTGCACTTGTGCACTTGTGCACTTATGCACTTGTGCACTTGTGCACTTGTGCCAGGAGCGGCCACTTGGCAAAGCGGTCATTTTTGATGCAAAAACGACACTCGAGTACACGGCAAGTTTGAGACTCAAGCACATAACAGCAGGGTACCGTCATCTGCATAATTAGCGGTCCCTTTGCATCGCATTTGCGAGGGTCTCCCACGGTTGGTCAGAACTCAGTGCGGCCGTGTCAGTTCTCTCGTAACCAGGACGCATCCGCCTCGATTTTTTGTCGCGAAAATGCAACTCTCAGATGACTGCGATGTACGAGGTGGAGACAATGTGCAGGGCGGAGGCGTGGGTGAAGGCCAACTTGGTGCCTCTCGTTCACAAGCAACGGGCGAGGGTAAGCAAACTCTGCACTTTTAGTTACAACGCAGCGCCGCACCGGCAATTTTTTCCGCCTAACCGAAGCAATGCGCTGTAGAGAGAGTCATGTGCTGGCGGTCATGCGTAAACTGCGCGTATGCGCTAAGGACAGCGTGCTTTGAAGGGATTGATCTTACTTGATATAATCGATGACATTATATATATCTTGCTACTACTGCAGGCTTGTCCAGGCATGGAAATATCTGTGTACTTTGCGCTACTCCCCTTGCTCACGAGAGTTCCGAGGCAGTGTTTTCTTCTTTTTCGTCGTTTTGGCGGGCAGTTTGTACAGCAGATTTTGCGCCTACACCGCTACGTTGCTCTTCGATACAGTACGCGTGGACTAGCACACAGATGCACACCGAGTGTGCTTTGATAGGTTGAGGAGGAACGGCGGTCTCCTTCGGCATGCCTCGGCTCTCCAATTAGGTAGTAGCGTTAACGTGAACGGTCCTTTCGTTTAATCTCGCAGACGCTCTCGTGCGCTGGTTGCGAGTAGCCTCCAACATATGTCCCCTCCGTTAGTCAAACGTTGGCCGCTCTTGAGTAAGCTCGAAAGCTCGCTAACTTTGACCGTGTTCATCTTTGGCGCCTGGTGCAAGGCTCGGTGTTACTGCTGCACATGCTAAAGCTATTTTTTTCCCCTCTCGTGTTGTAAACGTGTTTCCACTCGCTGTCTGCACTCGGTGTACCGCGTATATTGTCCATGAGTGCCGCGCCAAAGGCACTCGGTATGTCAGTATGTGATGGAGTCACTTATTCTCGTTGCTCGTATCGATATGCGACGGTTGACAGGAGGGACCCGAGGAAGAAATGCGACTTAGCTCGCACGCCTTTCAGATGGCAGAGATGTGCGAGCTTTTCGGCGGCCGCAGACTCCAGGTGTGTCTTTACTCACTGCACAAGTTGTAACATAAATACAGCAATACCTGTCAACTACCACTGTAAATCGCGTATAGCGTAATGTGTCATCTTACTGACAACGGCTCTCGGTGCTCTGACATCTATCAACAGCGTAAACTTTGCCCGGAGCAGCTATACGGCGGTATTTATATATTGTGCTCCGCGTGTTGCGATGCGTTCCTGCCGGTGAATTCCACGCAGAATTCGAACTCAGACCGACCACACGATGCCTCGGAGCCGACATCGGTTCAACTTGGTCGCGATGTTTGTGCCAACCCTAGGCCTCGCGTATATTGAAAAAAAGACAATATTGATCGGCCAAGCGGATTTGGACGCCTTCGGCTACCTTCAGCGTATCCGGCAGAATAAAACATATGCTTGATAGTATCAGTGTGCGCTAGCCTCTCTCTCACACAATGGTTTCCCGCACGGCTCTCCTGCCTCCAGACGCGACAAGTAGCTGCATCTGTCGCTCGGGTGAGGAGTAAGGGTTTCCACACCCAATGTTGCCTTGCTTTGGGGACGAGGCGGGTAGGGCTGGAGGTGACCTTGCCCACCCGTCCTACCTCTGAACTATTCGGTTTTACCGCCTTGGTCCCGTCCGTTGTTCCTGCTGCTTCTGTTTGTTTGCTGCCCAGCGAGCCTTCAACCTATGCCTGTTTATGTACATGTTCTGCGCCCTCTGGGGGTACGGGGCGGTGTTCGGGCAGTCTCTGGCTACGTACGCTCCCGTCCCTTTCCTGGGGGAGACGGGAGCATACCGCCTGTACGTGGTCTTGTTCTCGTGCATCGTGGTGCCGATGTCTACGCTCGATATTAAAGAGCAGGCTGCCTTTCAGGTGGGTCCTGGAAAATAACCGTCGAAGATTACCCCTTTAGTCTATAGAACCGTACACTCACGTGGGACAGACGACTCGATTGTAGTGCGGTAATCAAAAGGGAGATTGTTGGCGGTAGCAAATGGGGTCATTACCTGCGCTACGGTCCGTGCTCCTCGAGCTCGTTGCAAGTGGCGTTGGGTTATAGGCATGCACGGGGAGGTTTGCGATCTGCCGGGGAGGTGGGGTTGTTGGTCAGACGTGTGGGGTCGAGGGTTGAAGGCTTGCTGTATGCTGGAGATGGTGTGGAGTGTGGTATGCTCTATAGCACGGAGTGACTACAGTTTGTTGTGTATATGTTGCAAGCGGCCTATCGCGTGGGTTTTTATTGTGGAGAGCCTGCTTGAAGTAGCGAATTACCGCTCCTCAGACGCGACTGCGCCTGACCATGCGCGGCAGGAGCACAATACACGATTGTGTAGAGGATGCTAGCCTGTGTAAAGAATTGCTGTGTTGAGACGCGTGCCGCAGGGGTTTGACTTTTGTTCTGTGGGGCAAGCCTTTTACTGTTGTATGTGTGTGTTTGTTTGGTGCCGCAAAAACCCTGATCGCAGCCAGTGCCAACCCTTGTTGCTGTTGGGCGCAGCATCGCTCTCTCTTTTGTGACAATTGTAATATTCCGCTATCGTTTCGATTGCAATGTCCCATGTTTGTTAGTCCGAAAGCCTGTTTGCCGAGGTGGTCTTGTGCTGCTGTTTCCAGTGACACATCATATGGTTGCACGTTAGCGGTCAGTTCTAGACTGCCGAATGATGGGGCCTGAACGATTTGTCGCAAACTGCGTAATATCCCTCGTAGTATAGCCGTAACGTGCGCGCCGTGTGCAAGGCCGACAAGGTTACCTTTGCTTACGATGTGCTGCTGTTTTCAACCATTCACTGAGTTCATCTCCAGGGCTGAAGCTTTAAAACCATCGTTTATGTAATTACTCCCACACAGCAGTAGGTTTTGTTCGGTACTGGCTTTCCGCTTCACAATCTGTGGCTCCGAACCACCCCTCCACGCCACGAGGGAAGTGGACGGTTACGGACCATCCCTTTCTTGAGCCGCGACGCGTTACTTTTTCTAGCTGGCTCTCTGTTATTCGTTCAGTGGCTTCATCCCCCGGTGCTCTGACGCGGTCATGTTGCTTGATCGACTACATTAGCGCCACAGCTGTCCTTGTACTGTAAACAGTACGGCAAAATTGTAAGTGGCCGCAAATCCATTGCAACCTTTTCCCTGGTGAGATAGCCCGCACACGCTTTTGCAATCCTTATACCCTCGGCGCGTCTGACCGCCATTTTTTCTGCTCGTGCAGGTCGTCTTGACCGTTCTGCGGTTTGTGGTACTGGTTCTTATGGTGGGGTCTATTTTAATGTCCTTCTCCTCGGGAGGTGAACCCTTCGGGCCCGGGGTGAGTCGCCGGTGTCTCCAATTTCCGCGCTGATCCTGGTCGAGCCATGCGCTATGCGCTGCGCTGTGTGCCACACC
The DNA here is from genome assembly GCA_037834295.1 of Postelsia palmaeformis. Classification (NCBI taxonomy): domain Eukaryota; class Phaeophyceae; order Laminariales; family Laminariaceae; genus Postelsia; species Postelsia palmaeformis. The sequence goes on from JBBMHQ010057699.1 coordinate 11,383, forward strand.
CCTTCTATGTTATCCGGGGCGAAGGCTTCGTTTCGGCGCCTAACGAGGATAGCGGTCTCAGATATTCCTCCGAAGAGAGATACTGTTGTAGTCTTTGTGTTTCATCGTTGTTGTCTTGAACTACAGATGAACGCACATGGTCGGAGAACCATCGAGACGGTGTGAATATTGCTGGCGAAATACTGTCATGACGTCCACTGGGTTCTACCAAAAGCTGGCGCTCCAGGATGGACGTGTCTGCTGCTGATTGTGATGCTGATGCGCCCGCGTAATTTCGACTCAGCTATGTAGCATGGTTTTACAACTGCGCGCGCTCTATTTTACTCCAATACGGTAGTATTTGTGGCGTTGTTAGTTAAATGATATTCAGTGCGGCGTGGTTGCTTCATACATATATAATGTATGTTTGTTGGGGGTATGCGATACCCTGCAGTGTTTTTAACTACTGGTAATTTGAATATACACACTACTCAACTACGTATTCAGGTCTTCGCTACAAAAGATTGTGAGGTTTTCTTCGTCGGTACTGGTTTAATTGATGTTACTCGCACGCTTTCACACGTTGGGTTTAATTGTGGAGGCGTCATGTCTGTTGGCCTACAATTCATCCGGATCAACTCCTGCGGCATCGTTATAGCTGCCCGTGTATCTGATCTTACGCAGCGTCCGTCCCAGATGCGGTACACAAGCAATGCCGACACCTTGTTTCCCGGTCATATGCTGGCGCTTGACGTAGAGCTGTAGAGCTTAAGCTCTTTGCCGCATCACGTATAATCTTCAATATTCTACTACTTTTTCATGGTTCGAATCTAAACGGTTGTGTGCCGTGGCGATGCTGATTTTTGCGCGGTGAGATAGACGGCGATGTTCATAGGGACGTCGGAAATGGTCCATTGGCGGGGATTGTTCAAAGCCGTTCCCGCAGGGATATTCGCGCTGTCGCTGTCGTCGACAACCTCGACTATCGTGTCAGGCCTGGAGAAGAAGCACTCCGTCGGGTGAGCACATGGCACTGCCGTGTAATTTGGTTGTTAGAGTAGGGGTGGGAAGGGAGCAGCAGCTGCAGTGAAGTAGCAGATATGGTAGTAGAGGCACCTTTGTAGCTGTAGAGGTATATGGCTGAGACAAGAGCAGAAACAGTAGCAGCGCAGCCCTATCAATAGTTTTATAGTAGTAGCAACAGCAGCAGTAGCAGTTGCGATGCTATCATAGTGTATACGGAGTATTATTAATAGTGGTTCAGTAGCGCATTAGTACCAGAGAAGCATTTCACAATGTGAATCTGGTATGATACATACATGGTGCTCGTATTTAACGTTTGTATGGTCAACCCGCGCTTGGTGTCCGTTCCACCCTCTACGTACGCAGGAGGGTAGTGTGGGCGGCTCTGATCAGCGCCACGATTACGTACATCCTCATTTCACTCACCACCGCATACTACTTCGGAGAAAGCGTGAGCCGACTGATTTTTGTGTTTTGTTAACTTAGACCTCGTCACACATGTGTCCTTTGTTTCTTCGAGTCCTAAGTGTCCTTTCATGGCGTGATGCTCAGAGTTTATTTATCTATTCACTTGCTCAATATCTGGATGTTTTGACACAAGGTGCGCCCACTGCCCTTTAGCACTTTATGAGATAGGTGTGTAGGGGATACTCAACACCCGTTGCGGACGCGTTGTTGCAGGTCTTCGTACTGGTCGTGAGTTGAGGCTATTATCACGGAGACGTCATGAATTTGGCGCGCAGAACAAAGCGAAGCATAACAGCAAGGCCGCGGCCGAGGTCTGCAAAACATGACATTCCTACTATTTTGCTATCAGTAGGATCGCATCAGTAGCACTGAGCACAAGTACCCTGCGTGTGTCTGCGTCCTCACAGCCGGATAAAAGGGTTGGGCTGTCAGGAGGCAGGGGGAGTCGTTCATCACGAAGTAATAGCGTCCATATCTTACCGACAACGTGCAAATCCACGTGAGACAAGAAGGATTCAATGACGCGATACAGGTTCAACTCTTCTTTGTCAATAGGTATCACGTGTTTCTTCAAAACACGAGCTACTGCAGTCTTCTGCGACCCTTGCCGTCCATCAATTCCAGCGCGCCGCCTTGCGCCAGTACCCCTTCAGCACCCCTCGACCCCCGAGAATATATATCGCATGTTGTTAGCTCCACACCAGTTGTTGTGTTTCCCCTTTCCCGAGTCCATTGCTGTCCCAGCAAGACACGAGCCATCCCAGCGTCCAATTCCGTGATGAGTGTTTTTCTCGTTTACCGCTTCGTCGAAGCACAGGCCATCCTCCGCTGAAACCTAGAATCCGGCGTTTTGCTAGTTTCTTGTTTGCTCAAGACACAGGTAGTCCGCCCGTGAATGCACCATGATGACGTTTTTTGCTTTGCACAGGTGGACGGTAGCTGCAACGTAAACTGGGTGCGGTACCGCCCGATTGGCAACGGCCCTGCTGCGACTCTGTTGGCCACCGTCGGCCGTTTCCTGGCCTACTTTGTGGTTTTGTTCCCGGCTATGGACGTGACCAGCGTCTACCCTCTCAACGTCATGGTCAGTCTCACCGCAGTCTTGCAGCAGCTGCGTGAGAACTTGGTTTCTCCCCCCCCCCCCATCCCCCTAAATCCTCTCGCAAGTGTAGCCAGCAGCCGTGGTGTCCCTCTTTCTCTTACAGAGATTGATAGCGGCACGGGAGCGTGCTCGTAGGTATATTGTCAAATGCAACAGATGCAACAGATGCTGTTTTTTTTTTTTAGGTTGTTGTTGTTGTTGGTGGTGAAGGTGCTCTACTGCATTGCTTTTGCGCGTTTACCTAACGAGTGGGCGTTTTCTCGACCATGCCCTGGTGTATGCTAGCGCTTGGCAACTTTCATAGTTTCCGACGCCAGTGCTAGAATATCTTCGGCCGTGCCGCTACGAGCTATACGTTCTTTGGGTGTCGACACGCGATATCGGACACTGCCCGCTGCTCCTGACTTCCGATACGATGGCGGGGCTGTCGCATTAGTAGCTGGCAAGTGGTCGGCGGACAATTCCCTCTGTCGTTGTGCTCCATCTGCCTGACACGCAGCGTGTGGTTTAGCTGAAGCCACGTTTTAGCGGTGTGCTTGGTCTCCGGCAACTATTCATCAGGAAACCTTTCGTTTCGTAGTGGTGGTGGTGGTAACGGCATCAGCGATCTCGTTTTCCCCTCGTTTCGGCTCATTGGCTGGAAACTTGCGATAGCGCAGGCTTTCTTTGACTCCCCCTGCCGGTTGACCAAATCGCAATCAAGGTAGACTCCGTCGGCGAAAAGGCCCGTTCTGAATGCAAATGTGTAACCCGGTTTCTGTCGTAATCGTGCAAACCGGTTTCTGTCAGGTGGTGGCCAACAACATGATGGCGGCGGTGTACAACGACCACGTGGACAACGCAGAGAATGACAGCGTTATCGTAACCACCTTCCGAATTGCGTGCGCGGTGCCCCCCCTTCTGTGGGCCCTGCTCTTCAAAGACTTCGCCGCCATTGTCGGCTACGCGGGTGAGCCTAAACCGTCCAAACGGTCTAGACACGGAACAAACATTGGCGCCTCCAAATTTTCACCACAGCAGCAGCGCTGTAGTATCCAGTACGCGATAGCAGTGATCGACTCCTACTTTCGCTAAGGCTCGCGGCTTACTGTGATGTCAACGTTGACAGGCTCTTGAATACTACTGCAGTGTATAGGATCTAGAGTGGCGTCCCTGCTGAGCACAAACGCTCAGCTGTAAATTCTTCAATTACAGAAACAAGCCAACCTGAAATATTGACCACCAAATCCTTAACGCATGACGCGTGCGGTATGTGTTGACGTTGAAGGCAAACGTTCTTGATGTTACCTTTGGGATGCCACCTGCTGACTACTACATACCCGCCAGTGTTTCCCCCTTTGCGGGGAACGTTTCGCGGCTGACCGCATGTTGTTGACTGCGATAGCCGACTCTCCACGCTCTGCCTGGATGATGACGGCGTTGTGGTGCGGTGGGGTGTCAATGTGTTGTGTTGCGCTCTGCAGTAAATCGTTGTGTTGTATCATGTTCCGGTACATCTCCGCATCGGCTGCCCATGCAGGAACACCATAGTATACCAGGCTTTAGCATCCGTTGTTGTTTCGAGTATGCCTGGTATAAGGCGGCTGCCTCCACAGGCACAATGGGTACCGATACTCGTCTGGGTGAAAATGAGACTCCAGTAGAGGCACTATAGTACTGCATGTCTCGGCGTTCCGGGGCAGCGGTCCGTATATTACACGGATGTACGTACAGAGCATTGAGTAAACGGGCGTATCTGGCTGAAGCCTCTTCTAATAGAGGCAAACCCCGCTATCGCTTGGAAAAGCCTTCTGTTTCTGGTGAACATCGCACAACAGTTGCTTCGATGTCCTCAGCAGTCCAGCGCAAACTCCTGCAGAGCCCGCTTTTTTTTCGTCGCTGGCCCTCCAAGTTATGTGTTTGGTTGTACCCTTATGCCGCAATCATCCTGCTGTATCGCGGCAACGGTGATGGCGACGGCATCATTCCTACAGCAGTAGTTTTTTTTTTTTTTTTTTCTCCTCCCCTTTATTATCTTCGCCCTTCTTCTCTCTCTCCCTCTTCAGTCGTAACTCAGATCCGGGGTCACTAAGTAGGCACTTCT